>WTXV02062523.1:0-31164 GCA_009823435.2 Nymphicus hollandicus
AATGACATCCTTTTCAACTGACTTATTCTCATCAAATATGTATCAAATTTGTACTGGTTAATTCCATTACCACTACCTACGAGTAAGGAAGCAGAATTATTTGCAAAATCTTATCATAGAGTCTTCTCTAGGATTGGTGAGACAACCACAGTGCTTTCACATCGAGTGGAAATTCCCAGTTCACATCATAAGGCTAAGAATAATAAAGACAATTTCCCTTTTTTATTTTTACTTGTTTTAAACAGGAAGAGGATACAAAACCTACAGTGAAAGTTGCAAAATCATTTACAGGATCAGCCTCGAGTTTTACATGTTTGTGATCTGTCAAAGTGCAAAGTAAGAACTTTCTTGTCCTTCTCTTATCCCAGGCCACCTTTGACTTTTCAAAATTTGTCTCCATGGTCAGAGAGAAACTGTGACACAAGAAAATGAAATCACACGGCCACAAATAGGGGACACCTCTAACACAACAAAAAATATCACTGGACAGAGATACTTCTTGGCTATGTTCTGTCTAAACCCACTTCTCAAAGTGACCAGAAACTTCAGTGGACAAGGACAGCTTAAAACAGCTCCCAGAGCTTCTAGTATAACACTCCAAAGATGAGGCTGGGAGCAGCAGATTGGCCAGATTCCATCAGCTGCTTCCTGACATCTGAGGGCCTTTACAACTTGGCAGAGGAAGGTCTTTTGGATGAATGTGTCATATTAGCAGTTTTCCCCTTGGAAGCAGAGCTAGTCCCAAGATGAGTTTCCATTAAGTCAAAGGTCACGTGTGCTTGTCAGGAAAGGATAAATAGGGTTTGAGCTGGGTCACTAGCAGCCAACATACTATTGTACCCAGTGAGCAAAGAGAAAGAAAAGAATTTGTCACAAAGGATAAGACCCTGCATAGAAATGATGAGATTTAACACCAGGTTTACAGTGGGCTTGTTGGATGAAATTGGACATGCTATTCTAACTGTAAACCAAGGTAATAATATTGCTTATTTCTTAAAGTTCTTGAGACATAAATATACACATATAAAAGTATAACAGGACACTTACTATAAGAGCTATTAGCAAAGCTTGGGATTTGTCAAACAGACATAATAAATCACAGCAAATTAAATGGAATTCATTGTTATTATTACTATAACTACAAAAAGGCTGTGGTAGAAATCATTCTTAATTGCCTGCCTTGTTACACGAAAGATCAGAGTGATGGACAGACTGGATGTCCCTTGGTGTAGATGCGGTGCTCATTACATGGCACTTTCAGGAGTCTACACAATAATTTTAGCTGGCATCACATGACTATGGATCAGTTAAGAGCAGGATTGCTTAAAAAGAAAGAAAGAAAAATAGGAGTGAAGTATTTTGTAGGAAACAATGAAACTGTTCATTTCTTCCGAACATTTTTAGTTTAAAATGAATTTCAATTCTCACTTTCTGGTACATGAGAAAAATTCCAACATACAAACACTCAAAACAGGAGCAAAAGGGATTCAGTTTGTAAAAAAAAAAAATTGTTACAATTGCATATTTTTTTCCATGGAAAACTTTGGGTTTGAAAATGTCAGTGAAGATACTTTCAACAGAACTGTAGTCACCTTCAGTCCTCATGTCTTTAAGTTGGATATCCAATTCTAGGTGAAGAAGTAGCTTGAGTGATGGGATTAGTGCACTGCCATTCAAATACCAAAATGAGGATATTTTTTTCCTCACCAAATTTAAGTAAGATTTCCTCCACATATTCTTCAGTTTTAGTTACCTGTGCCTCATTTCCTTCCTTTCATACTAAATAATGGTGGCCATATACTTAATTGCAAGATTATACCAAGTATCAAATCTCTGATTTTCCTATAAGCATCTGTAAGCAATATTAATAGAAACAACATCTTTTAATTTTTTTTTTAAGAAGTCATTAGACTGATAATACATTGGTTCAAGTGTTACACCCAACAGAATTTTAGAACAAATTATATCTCTTAGAAACAATTATCTAAAAGTGTGATATTTTTTTCAGTCTTGGAAAAAACTTTCCAGGCTTTGACAAATGGATTACAAAGAGATTGGTAATAAATGGTGGGAACCAACTTAATCCACCATGAAAAAATTAGCAATCTACACATATATGTCCTTCTCAAGTCAGTACAGAAGGACTGGCATTTCCTGAGAAGAAACTCACCTTTGTAAGGCATGTAGCTAAGACAGATAGTAGGGCTATTCAGTCACAGGTGCTTTTCTTTCCACTGCCTACGTACTAAAGTTATCTTTAAGGCAGCTAAAGTTAGCAGAGGAGAATCCCACTCAAAATTGACAAGGTACTTTAACTTTCTGTGTTGTTTTAACGACTAATCCTGTAAAAGTGATTAATATGGGACAGGAAGTTTTTATGCTCTGAATCAGCCTAGTTGACATGCACATAGTACTAGACAGTGATTCAATGATATTGGACATTTTCTCATTGCGCTTCAGTTGTGTGTTTCAGAAAATTTGTTTACTCAGTGATGCCTAACTAATCATTCCAATGTGTCAAAAAAGTGACAGAAAAAAGCGTACCAAGGAAATATAATGCACTGCCAATGCTGCAGGAAAAATATACCCTGGAATCATAAGTTGAGAATAAGTTGTGTTTAATATTCCAGAGGTAAACACCTCTTAGAAACTGTAAGGCTAATAAAACTGCTATACATTATACAGGCAAACCCCTACAGAACTCATGGAAGATTTGAGGGGCATAAGTGTTTCAGTATGATTCCTGTAATAACCCTGACATTCCCTAATCTGTACCTCTCAAAGATGAGCAGCATTTCCTTGCTAATTTTCTCTTTATATTTCAAGTTCTTTTCAGAGTAGTAAGTTACATTAGGTATACTGATGTTACTTCAACTTAAACACAACCTAGTCTTCACGTTGTAACAGCTTTTAAACACAGCAAAAACATTAAATTGAAAATCTTACTTCTGATAAACTGCTTCTCTGAGTAGTGACAGTTCCAACAATGTCTCCACTCATTTGCACTGAAAGCCCTGAAGCAGCGCTGAGGGTCCTCCCCATTTGGCTCTTAGATGTCAAAGATCTGCTTCTTTGCATACTAATGATGCCTTCCCTATTTCCTTGGTTGCTAGGGGTAAGAGACCGTGACAGCAAGCTATTTGGGGTCACAGGTCTGCTACCCGGAGTTGATGGCCTGTTGGTTTGTGTACCAGGCGTTGGAGGCCTGCTGTTTGCAACACTGGAGACCTGTGTTCTGCTGTTAGTGGGCAGTGGTGGTGATTTGTTTCCTTGGAGCTGAATGCTCTTCCCCATCTGAGTTGGCACCTGAGGCCTTGGATTTTGGCCTGGTGTAGCTTGATTGCCTTGATGATCAGATGTAACTAAACTATGATGTTGGATACTAGGGCTTCTTGAGAGCCTTGCTTCTTCCCACAGTGCTAGGTCCTTTTCAATATCTGTGCACACACACAAAAACAAAAAAGAAAATAACAAAATAAACTCACTTTCTGTTTCTCTCCGACTTAAAACTTGTATTGATTTCCTCCAAGTGAAAATCTGAAGTTGTGCATAGAAATTCTATTCACCCTTAAAATATAAGGCATTAGAATTAATAGTTCAAATGTTTGACAAGCATTTGCTCAAAGTTTATTTATATTTCATTTATTGCAAACACAGCTATCCCACAGAAACAAGATATTACCACTCAATTGAACATCAATACAACCTATAAAAATCCCTCTCATTTCTTCAAAGGTCTCTCTCTGTGGCTTTTGCACAGTTTCTCTCTGTGGCGTTTGCTGTTTCTCATTAGTAACAAACCAATATGAAGCAGTGAGCTAAATTTACCATCCTCAGCTGCAGTGAAGAGCAATCCAAAACTGGTTCCAGGCAAGACTTTTGCTTCTGCCCTTGCTGTCTATTGCCCAGCCACAACTCTGGGGGAAATAACCCCTTGAACTGTTCCACTCCTGGATCTGTGATCCCATTTGAATCTGAGTTTTGTGCTCAGGCTTGCAGTCAGTGCCACAGCCGGTGGAACATTTAGAATGCAAGCAGAAAAATTGTACACCATTTGGTGGTCCAGTCCTTACTCCTCACACAGGCATAAGGAATAAAATCCTATTTAAAAACAGAACAGATCAGGCGTACCAATGAAAAGTCTCTTTTGAATTAATTTAAATCATAATAATGCTTCTAAAGAATTAAATCAGATACATCCAACAGGTGAGGGAAGCTGGAATTTAGGTTGCCATTGCTAACATACTGAAAGTCCTCACAAGTAAAAATGTCAAACTTAAGGAACAGTTTACTCAAGTTCATTTTATCTTACACAATTGCAATCAATTTCACTCTCACTGGCATGTACTTTACTGTAACTTGTTTTTGATTGGGACAGCTGGTTATTGTACGAAAAGCAATGCCATTTCCCATTAAACTGTAAAGTGACAGTCACAGAAGCTGTAAATCAGCCAGCCTCTGCTGATTTAAACACCTGGTATGTGAATTTATATAAAATAAGCATATATATTATTATTAATCAATCATTCTATAACATTATATATATAATGAATTATATAATAATTTATTATAAAAATTATAAATATAATTGCTATTATAATAACATCTTTAAACAGGAAAATAAGCTATGTCAATTTCATGTTACCAGTCTAATGCAAGATACTCTGCACATTTCAATTGCTATCAGTAGAAAAGCTGGTAAAACTGAAATAGTTGCAAAAGCCTCAGATAAAAGTGTCTCTCCAACTCTTTAAAGATTAAGTGCTTGCTGCTAGCAAATTTCAAAACATAGTCATTGTTTCTAGCACATATTTAAGAACATTTCTAATTGTTACCTTGCTGACCTCTTGAAATTATTTCCATTTTAAAATAATTATGTCTTGAAGTACTCCTCCATTATGCTTTTAAAAAAAATCAATACACATCACTTTGGAACTTGTAAGATGTCTGGCAAAAATTCAAGTGCCAATAATTTACCATGTTGGTTACCTGATTTAAACCAAATGAGGAATATGTTCTTTTAAATATTCAGCTTAGCCTGTGACTTTGCAAAATTACAGACCTCTAACTTTCTCATGATGATTCAGTATGCTAAGAAATTATCTGAATATTGCATGATTTCATAAGAGTTCAATAAACATTTTATTTTGGCTCATGCTTTCTTAATTCCATGTAGCAATCTAGCCTGCAGATAAACCAATCATCCTAATCATTTCTCCACATATAATTAACATGTTTCCATAGTATAATTATTTGATTTTATTTAGCACGCATCTTCTATTTGATTTTGCTTCAATATCAGCTTTTCAATCAGAAATAATACCTTTACAGTATTATCTGATCCACAGTAAATACCAGAATTGAATTATGATTTAGGATTTTTTAAATCCCTTGTTAATGTGATTTAAAGGAAAACAAAATGCAGACAACAGAGCAACACAAAGGCATTTTACTGTCATATCAGCAACACCAGTATAAGGATGTGATTCATAATGTTCTTATAAACTGTTCTTCTTGTGATAAAATATATTGCAGAAGTATCCAATGATGACAGAATAAGTGCAATAAACCAAATTGCAAGATACTGGAATTAGCTACCAAAAAAGATATATCCGTATCTTGTGTGTGATATAAAGCAGCTACAGTAACATAAGAGACTGGATCTTAGACAAAAGTATTAAAAGCCATATGTAGAGAAGGAAAAGAAAACTAATTGCTTCAATACCTGATTTTGTAAAAATGCTGCTTTCAAATGTTGAGGTACTGAAGCTGTTGCTGGCAATTGGTGCTAGTCCCTAATTTAGGCACAGGCACCAAGTTGTTCCTTATGTTAGGAATGAATTTTATTCAGCATGTAGACCTTAAGAGAAAGCCAGGCTCCTTAAGAAGATGTATCTGAGACAGGAGACTACATTTCATCATTGCACAGGTAATCCAAATCATAAGTCAGGCACCTAAATGCTTGGATAGGCAGCCATTTGGGTAGAATTAATAGGTTCCAGCGCAGCTGGTAAGAGCACTTGAACAAGAGACTTGCTGATATCAGAGACACTTGAACTTTTGCAAATGTATGAGACAAATAAGGTTAAGCAAAAACACGGCATTATTATCTGAGGTCTTCTGAGCTGATTCTTAAGAAAAATTATGTTATGCCTGTCTGTGAGGAGAATAATTGTCTCAAGCAGCACTGGTGCTATAATAGGACATGAATTATTAGGAATAAAAGAGTCCAATGCCTAATAATTGGGCTGTTTTCTTGTAAATTTCTCAGGCAGACAAAAATTACTGAATGGTAGAACAATTGAACCCCATGCTACAGCATTACGTTAATAATGTGCGCAAAGCCAAATGACAACAGCAGCACTGATGTGAGACAGAAGACCTTGTAGGTCACAAAACTACAGGCTGAATTGCAGAGACTAAGTGAATGCAGCTAGTTAGCTTACAGTCAATTAAGTATTTAAAATTCCATATTCTGTTGAACATGGTGGTTATTACTGTCAGCTTTGTCAAGGGAGATCTAAAGGAACTGCATCTTTCAGAACACACTGCATACAAGAACAACCATGGAAATGTGACCAGTTAGGACATAAATCAAAGTAAGGAGTTCTTCACCAGACTTCTCCTGAGTGACAACTGCAGCAACACAAAGGAAAGTAAATGCTACTTCAGTGGCAGAGGCCCCTGTGGTACTTAGGTCCCTGCTATTCCACAGAAACCTGATGACCACAGCTTGGCCTGCTGGTTTCCTGGCTCTCACTAGCTCTTCCTGGCAGTTTCACCTTGGAGACAGGGACCATGGAGTTTCAATCTAGTTTGGCAGTGACTACGTCTTTAATTGCTACAGTGACTTGAACCTGTCAAAAAAAAACCCTGTTTCTGTTGTCAGAAACAAAAAACGTCTGCATTTGCAGACAGAATAATTTTTAGTTGTTGTTCCACTAAAAGGAAGTTTTTTTCTAAAGAGCATCCTTAATTGTGTTCACAGATTTGCCTTCTGCTTTGACTTAAACTCCAGAAGCCCCTAGGCAGAAGCACAACAGCTGTACTTCTCTCTAAAGAGGATACAAATCCCAGGCCTTTCACTCCAGTACTATCGGTAGGATTAATGTCCAAAGTCTTTTAGAAAATAACACTGAAAGTGGTAAGTTCTCTGCCTGACTCTCTAAGTGACCTGAATTTAGATTCATTTCTCCCTCCACCTTACATATACTGTCTTCATGTTCCAGTTCTGCATTACTTTTCATAGTTTTGGCCTACGAAACCCAGATTTCACCATGCGATTCTAGTGGTTTAAGCCCAGCTGGTAACTCAGAACCACACAGCTGTTTGCTCACCCCACCTTTCCTGGCCCCTCTGGGTGGGATGGGGAGGAGAACTGAAAGAATGTAAACCCCGTGGGTTGAGATAAGAACAGTCCAATAACTGAAGTATAATACAAAACTACTATTACTACTAATAATGGTAATAATAAGAGAAATAACAAGGGGAGAGAATATAAAACTAAAAAGGGAAAGGGGAAAAAAACAATAAACACAAGTGATGCACAATGCTCACCACCCACCAACTGATACCCAGCCCAACCCAAGAAGTGATCTGGGTCTTCCGGGTAACTCCCCCAGTCTCTATACTGGGCATGACGTGCTGTGCTATGGAATACCCCTTTGGCTAGTTAGGGTCAGGTGTCCTGTCTCTACTTCCTCTCAGCTTCTTGTGCCCCTCCTCACTGGCAGAACAAGAGAGACTAAAAAGTCCTTGATGGGGTTAAGTGATGCTCAGCAACAACTAAAACATCGGTGTGTTAGCAGTACTGTTCTCAGACTAAAGCCAAAACACAGCACTGCATCAGCTACTAGGAAAGAGAAAAATAACTGTTGCAGTTGAAACCAGAACAATGACAAAGAGCATGCATCATATAGGACTACCATGCAATAGGTCTATGTCATACCTTAAAACTAAAGCTGAAGATAGCAAATATTGATTACAAATAACAACAAATGCAATATATCCTAGGATATCCCTCATTAAGTTTTACAGAGCTCTGAAACATATTTTCACCAAAAAAAGGGGGTTTGTTTGACCTTTTAGAAATGGTTGCCCCATCAAAGATATTGCAGATGTTCCACTGCACACAAGTTAACAGACTTCACTTAGCCAGAAGTCTCATGAACAAGGTAGGCTTTCCCTGCAAAGCAATCTGTTCTCAAGCTAAAGGTTCATTGCAGCCTTTTCTGAAGATTACTTAACTGCAGGTAAAGCATCTTCCTTATTACGTAAGTCTTGGTGAAATGTGAAAACAAATAAATAGGTGCAGTACTGAGTTGTCAGACTGCAGTATATTTAACACAGCTTAATTACTAGTTAATTGCTGTATTTACTGTAATTACAGCAAAGATCATTACATCTACAAACATAACAATAACTGTGCTCTCAATAAAAAAAAAGTTTAAAGTTTTTATCTGTTTTCATCAACATGCAAGACAGATCATTTTTGTCTTCATCTATAATATTGTCAGAGCTAGCTGGCTGAGTACTGCTAGGTGTTTTACAATCCATACATACCAGCTAGGTGTTTTTCCATGGTCTGAAGTTCTTTTGCTGCTAAGGAGTCCTTTAAGAGTTTCTGCCTTGGGGAACCCCCTGGTCTGACACCCATGGCATCGAGGGTCCAAACTGTATGAGACTTACAAAGAGAAAAGGAAAAGGGAATACTTTTAATCTAGTTTCTCATTTACATGTGAAGCAATAAAAGAGAAAAAAAAGGTTTTGTCTTTTTTTTAGAAGAGTGAATCTGGTGCTTTTTATGTAGAATACATAACATTTTATGCAAAATATTACAAAGTATCATGTCTTACCTTAAATAACATAAATCAGAGGCATTACTTAAAATCAACAGTTCTAAAGTAACTCAAATATATTCCTTCACACAAGCTCTTGTTCCATGCTGAGACATCATAACAGAACAAATTCTTCAATGATTTACATTCTGTGCAGTTCCGGTTACTTAGTGGGGGTTGCACTTACTTTAAATTACCATAACATTTGGCACCATATCTCTGCAAAGCAGCATTTCTGGGAAAATCACAGAATTTCCTAATCAAAATTGCCAGTGCTTTTTTATCACTGCAAGAAATATCCCTTTCAGGAACAGCAACTAAATCATCCAGGTAACATAGCAGTTTGGAAGGGATGCCAGCAAACAGAATACCTCCCCAGACACTTCACTATTGGATGCTGTGGTATTCAAAATTATCTGCATTTTCTGTAATCCACTCAATACAGCTTCAGGAATGATTTTAAAATGTACTATGACATAAACTTAATAATTTTTTTTAATCCTTGAGATAGATACGCAAAAAATATATGCCTGAGTATGCAAGACTTGGTCATAAAAACAAGCAAAAACATTAACTAAAGCATTTTTAACAGCCTATCTGAAATAAATCATACAATATTACTTCACCAAAACATTTCATCAATAGTCTAAGGGGCTTTGTTGATTTCCTAAAGAAACGAGGCTTATGCAATGGTCTCACTGTCATTCAATTTTTCTGATTTTTTAATCTTTCAGTAAATGTCAAACAAATTTAGAAAGGGGGCATGGATTCAAAGACATTAAACTGACATAATTTCAGGGAGAAGAATGATTGAGCAGAGGAGGGAGACCCAAACTGGTGACCCCGATCACAGAAGGCATACAGGGCTCTGCTGCTCCACAGTGTGCCACGCTGGAGCTGTATCACCTGCAGACATGTGGGCTGCTGCTGCTAGCTTCTGCACAAGGCGGTACTTTAAAAGGATTAATCTTTTTGAATGTACAATTTCATGCACAAGCACAGTTCTGATGAAATATGGAATAAAAACTAGTCAGTGGTCTATGATAATAATTGAAGACCAAAGTGCTCTTCTAATATTCTTCAGTCAGACTATTCAAGTTTACCATAAGGAAATTACTACGGATCGTCATTAACTCCCTAATATCCTAAAAACACAGGGTTCCAAATGTTAGCCTGATGAAAGGGTTACACTCTCCATGTTTTATTTTCTGGAAATGAAATAGAGTTAACTTTCTCTTCTACAAACCTCTACTGTTTCTTACATTTTGCTTTTCCCTCTACTGTACTTAGAATCACAGAATCATAGAATAGGTAGGGTTGGAAAGAACCTTAAGATCATCTAGTTCCAACCCCCCTGCCATGGGCAGGGACACCTCACACTAGATCATGTCACCCAAGGCTCTGTCCAGCCTGGCCTTGAACACCACCAGTACTTCTTTACTTTATGCACAGTAATCATGTAAGACACATACAACTAAGATGATTGTCTAAGTAAAGGCAGCTGTCTACTGCCTGTAGTAGATTCAAAGATAAATGGAGAAAAATTATTTAACTGTAGTCATCATTATAGTGCTCCAGATGTTTATAAAAAACTAAATAATGTTTAAATTCAATCACTTCCAATTAGGAGACTCCAAATCACAAAGATCATTCAGCATCAGTAATACCTTTGTATGTTTCAGTACAGGTTTTAAAATCTTATATAAGCGCATGTGGGACACACAGATATGCCTGTGCATAAGTACATACAGGCACACAAAGGCAGGAACGTATATCCATTTAATAAACAATTGTGTCTGCCTTCATTGTGTTAACCCACGGCTACAAAGACATACAGAGTTTGTGTTCAGTTCTGTATCTAGGACAGATATACATATTCTTTCTAGGAATAAATATCAATCTTGTATATATTTTAAAACAAATACATTTACATATATTCATTACCTTTGTTATATATTCAAACTCCCTTTCAGACGCACAGTTTCAACATCCTGTGAGATTAATGAGGTAACTTTGGATTGCTTTTTTCCTCAAATTTTGTAACTCTTTCTGTGCCTTTTTCTATTCTATGTAATACCGTAGGCTTATGGCATTTTGTCAGGCAATAGCTTCACAAAAGACCAGAACAGTAGTGCAATACTAGTTATGGAAAATTAAATATTTAATATGAGCAATTTAATTTTGTGATGTTATGTGCTTATAATTGTGCCTTCCAATTAAACACTCACTTTATAGAAAATAATAATGCTCAGGGAAAAAAAAGTACAAGAATTTATTAAGACATTAAAACCATAGTGCAACCATTCTTCATTCCTTCTCTGAAGCTAGGTATTTCAGTGCTATAACCAACAACATTTTTGGAGGTAGGCTCAGGTAATGTTTTTTTTTTTTCTCTATATCTAAATAATTCTGTACATAAAAATATTTATTAACATTTTGAGACTATGAGTTCATCTAAATGAATGATGCACAAACACAGACAGATGTCCTCAGTGTCTCCAGTACTCAATTTATGCAGCAGCCTTATTCCTAACAGACAAACACAAGCTGAAAGTAGGGGATGTTATCAAGGAGGCTTTGGAAACACGCCAGTTCAAATGTGAGGATAAATTAATTTGTACAGCTCTAGTAGGATTCACTGGTGCCCCTTCTCTCCACTGGATGCATGGCAGCAGTTCAGATATGTCACTTAAGAGATTCAGGCTTGCAATTCATGTACTTAAACCTTCTTATCCACTTCATCAAAACTTATCCTTTGTCTACTGGCCAGGAATTGTGGATATAAAACAATCATGTCAGTTAACTCGGACTTCAGTGATGATAATAGAATGAAAAATATAACATATACATATGGAGTATGTCCAAACTACAGTTGCCCTTGATCGTTCATTAAGGTTTCTAAATATTAGCACAAAATTTATGGATGGCTTATTTGCATTAACAAGATTAACCAGATCTAAATATGAGGATGTTCCTGAAAGATATCCTTGTCTTTCAAACTTGTAGAAAAATCTCTGGGCCTTGTTCATCACCTTCAAACTTGGAAGGTGAGGCAATGTCTCTTTGTGCCAGAAATATGTTCAAACAAAGCCCTCAGGATATATTTGTCAACTTTTAAGGTCAACTATTTCTTAAGTGTTTTTTTTACATATCATCATAATTTCTTCACATACAATACATTTATGAATGATATTTTTACTTAGAACACTTAGCCAAATTACTGCTAAGATAAAAAGTTACAAACAATAAAACTAAAGGTAAACTCTCATCACTGGTTCCCTGAACTTCTGGAAAATACTGTCACTTATTGGGAATGCCACAGTGGAACAGAACTACAACTAAGGAGGTTGTTAATAAGAAAGTATTTCCAAGATCATTCAATCTGCAGCACAGTTTTCGCCAGTATACATCAGTATAGCTTGTACCCCTTAAAAAACCCGGTGCAGATGTGAATGTCTCAATCTCATTATTGAGCTGACTTGACATGGGCTGTGTAACACTGAGACCTGAGGAGCTCTACAGAGGTGCAACATTTCAGAACACGTAAGGCCAAGAAGAAGGCCTCCAAATTACCTACAGCATGACCTAGAAATCAAGTGCTTGTTAGAAAATAAATTACTCTTTTTTGCTGACCATAAAAAGTGCTAATAAACAGCACAGCATCATATTTCTGTGTCATTTTGGCCTGCTTCACAGTAAAACCACCCAGGTACTCACATGTTCATGAACACACAATCTCTTTTCAGGTATGGGAACCATTCCCATTTCACAAGAGAAGTGCTTAAAGTCTGAATTATATTATCACAATGAAATCAGGAAAAGGAGGTGAAACCCAATTAATTAGTTGTTCCTGGCAAGCTGTAAGTATATGCAATGCATTCTGATTGAACTTTTTCTTCTACATAGTTTTGTTAATCAACTGCAAATTTTATTGGCAACTTCAGGAGATAATACTGTAAGAAAGACAATCATGCTTGTCTTTCTATGTATAACCTACAAACCCTTTGCTGAATAACTTAGATACCTTAAATTGACACACTTGACAGAGATCCCTCCAAATGCAAAGAAAAACATTCCCTTTATTGAACAATTTGTTTGCAAGTGTACCTTCTGCTCTGAACAAAAAGCTGGCAAAGACAGCTGTTATTCCTGCAATGGAGCTTCTTGTGTAATATTTTGTTTGAAGATTCTCCATACAACATGCATTTGCTGTAAGAATCCACCAAATACTTAATCTTTCAGCTTCTGTAGTCTGTTCACGGACATACAGTGAGGTAGTCAACATGGGGTTTTGGTACTGTAAAAATAATAAACCTCAGAGCTCTGAGGCAATATTGGCAGCCACCTCTAATCCCCACCTACCACATTAGGGCCTGTTCTACTTGAAATGCCATGTAATTGAAATTACAAGCCTTTTGCTTCCCATGGCAGTCAGCCAGCACATTTTATGCTAAACCTTACACTAAAAAATGGTAGTTTGAGTTAACTTACACACAGTTTTTCTGTTTATAGGCAAGAAGGAAGGAGAAAATACGGGGGCACCCATATTTGTTTTAATATCTGAAATGTAATTTTTTTCTAAGCTTCAGTCTTATTTACTGTTATTTGGACTAATATTTTTGAAAATGTCATACCCAACAACTAAAATTTTAGACAGGTAAAAACAAGGCACTCATTGATTTCTTATGTTGTTGGGTTTGGGGGTTTTTTACATCTATTTTTTAAAAATTCAGAAAATTCTTTCAATTTAAAATTACAATTACATTACATTACATTAAATATATTACATTAAATATATTAAAATAAGAGTGTTTTTACTTCAGAAGACATTTGCCCTCCTGTCCGCCTAATGAGAGGTCTCCTTAGAAGCACTGTATTCAACATTTATTGATAGCAAGAATTAAAAGCTGATTTTTTCACCATGCATCGACCCTCAAGTCATTTAATAAACTGAATTACCATTACGGAATGTTTGTATTTATCAAAGAAAATCCAGGTGTGTATTCCTTTTAGGAAAGCAACTGAAAAATTCCAAAGCAGCAGGGAAAACAGGAGAAAATTTATTTAAAACAAAACACCTTCATAAAACAATTCATTACAGTATTTTTCCCACAATAAAGCGCAAAAACCCAAGGCAAATTCATGCAGAAATGCCTTTTGCAGTTGGGCTTTTTTTTTTTTCCAGTTTCTGTTACACTTGGATTGGTTTGACTTACATGGATAATTTGCAAGGAAAAATATACCTTTTTAGGCGCACAGGCAAGGCAAGATGAGTGAATGCAAATATTCACATTAAAAAACCAGTAACCATGAGTCCTGCTAGATCCAGGTGGTAAAAGAAGCAACTCGGAGGGAAAGCAGAGTCTACTCAGTGTGAATTGCCCAGTGCACATGCCCTCTTTCTTTCTGTTAGACACTGTAAATTTAGTAATTTCCCCATATACTTTACTTTTCTATTTCTGTCAGAATCCCAGCCCCCTTAATTTGTTCCTAATATCACACCAGTATTACCTTAAAGCTTGCTAGCCAAATATTTATAAAACTCATTTACAGAAACACAAAGTAAAATAGGACTCCACGTTCAAAAAATCTCAAGAAAAAGCTTTGTATTTTGCTTAGCACTTTTTGTTACATTAAACATTTGTCAGAAAAGGAGCCCTGCAGTAAACTGGGATCTCTAAGGATATTTTGAATGCTTGCTTCCACTTTCAATCCTTGCAAAACACTTGGGAAGAGTGCTGATCCCTGTAAATACTTCAAACTGGGTTTTGCTAGCTTTATTCCTTTATTCATTCAGTACACCCTGTTTGGGATTGTGCAGCACTGAAAATGTAACTTCTCTATTTTTCAAATATCGACTCTCTGTGAAAAATAAAGCATATCAAAATGATCTATTAAAAAAGGGTTAAAGAAAAAGGTCTAATTACAAAACCTTACAGATTTTTCAGAAACAGAACAGTAAACATATACGATGTTACAAGAAAATCATAATGTATCCATAGTATAAATTACATGAACCATGTTAGACACAAATATGTTGCCTATCTCTTCTAGGCACCAGTGTCCAGATTGCTTTAGTCTCCACATCAAAGATATTATATGGGGACATACACAAGACAAGAAAAAAGAACTCATATGGCTCTTTTCTAAACATCCTCATGCATAATTCTCACTGGTTTATCCCACTGTTTTTCTCAAAACACTTCTTCTTTGAACACTGAAGCACTTTTAAGGAAAATTTGTCAAATACACAAATACAGGAAAATTTATGATAATGATACATTTAACTAGCAACAGACTCAAATTACCCTATTGGAATGCAGTACCAGTATTAAAGATGGCACACCCTGAACCAGACCAGGAATTTTTACATGTGATATGTACGTTTGAGTGAATGCCATGAACCAATTTGTCCAGTTTATGAGAAATTTCTGATCAACATCATAGCTATTCTATTTTTCCCTCATCTTGTGTCTCATACAGTATCTCATATAATATCTGAAAATCACTTCAAGTCATGAAAATGTATTTTGGTACCAATTTCTGAAGTAATTTTACAGGCGTATTTCTTAATGTTTCGAAGGATCTTCACAGCCTTCCTATGGGAAACCTCAGTTTC
Source organism: Nymphicus hollandicus (assembly GCA_009823435.2). Classification (NCBI taxonomy): domain Eukaryota; kingdom Metazoa; phylum Chordata; class Aves; order Psittaciformes; family Cacatuidae; genus Nymphicus; species Nymphicus hollandicus. The sequence goes on from WTXV02062523.1 coordinate 15,457, forward strand.
ACCTCTATATTTTATTTGTCAAGATTGTCAAAGAATGAGTCTCACTGGAAGTTATTAGGGGACAATGGAACATATCTCTATTCCTTCAGAGCCCTAAAAAGAAGCTAACAACGATGGTTGAATAATTTTTTTCTTTTTGAAGAGAGAGAGTTGCAGACAAATATAGTGTTGGATAGCTGAATCTTATTCTGGATAACAAGTCACTTTAAAGATATAAAAGTACAATCAGCTACGCATCATTAAAGCAAGAGTTTTAAGATACGAAACACAGGAAAAAAGCCAACCCAAAGCTGCTGAACTAACAGTTCCTGGCTTATGGCTCCTTAGAAACTTAGGCAAAGGAATTTTCCAAGAGCTCAGGAAACAAGCTAGCTGCCTTTGACCTCGGGAGAGGTTGTGTGGGCAGAGCAATAGCTGTAGCTGCTTTTCTAGCCATCTCTTTGCAGCACTGGCAATAACAATAGCCAGTATGGCTTTCAGGGAGTCAGCCCAGGCAACTTTGCTGCCTTTGGCAGTCTAGTGCTCCAGGCAACCTCACCAATGTCTAGAACTAGCAGAGCATATGCCAAAGCATGCACACACAGAGCATATATCTAAAAAAGTCAGTTGAAGGCTGTACATTTCTGTAGCAAGATTTTGCTAATAGCATAACGATCTTTTGTTTTCCTTGCATCTTTTATTTTTTCTGTGTAATTCAATTTACTTGTTGCTAATTCCCTATGCTACACGTCTGCAGAACTGAAAAATCAAAGCTGTTAGCTGCAGGAACAAATCAATAAGAAAAACGTGAGTTCAGAAACTGCTGCAATATTTATTATACCTCTCTGTTCGCCAGTGTGAAGCAGAAAGCAGGTTTGAGAAAGAAGCTCAAAGCAATGGGAGCTGAAGTTCTGCTCCTTATTCCTTTTGCCTAATATCTGTAAATGCTCTGTCAGGTTCTTGCACTCCAAGATCTCAGAAAGCTTTAGGAATTGATCTGGAACTCAGTTATCTGCCATCTGCTTTGATACTTCTGGTTAGAAATACTGTATTATCAGTATTATTAGTAGTAGTTAAACAGCTGCCTGAAAGAGTGCAGGATCAGTCTGCGATATTGCTTTTCTTTTTTCTTTAACACTGCACTTTTCTCCTTAGCTAACAAATACTGAGCCCTTCTTTTGACTGACTTTATCAACACTAAAGTGTGCTATAAGCCAATCTTGCTAAGGTTGAACAGGAATTAATGTGTCCTTTTACAGCTGTCTAAAATTCTGCAAAACCAAACAATTATTGTCAGCTTTTTGCCTTAGAAAAAAGCAATCCATTCTTTAACCTATATGTAAATTATGATGCAATACAACTAGTGCCAAAATTCTGATTATATCATTTTTCAAAAATTATTTTATTGCTGGTTATACTTTTGTGCAATCTGCAAACCTGCAAATATTTTCTTAAATTTCAAAATAAAAGGACTGATGAAAACTTTACCAAGCAGAATACTGCACTCTTTAAAAAGATACATAAATTAGTCATGCATTTTAAATAGATACCTCTCATTTATTAATTTCCAAGCAAATGTTACCAAAAAGCTAAATGCAGATACTATAATCGTATTTCATAATGAAATGTAGAGCCTGAAATATTTTGTTATCTCATTTTGTAAAATCAAATATTATCTGGTAAAACAGATATTTGACTAACATTTAAAAACAGTTAGACATAGTATAAAATGACTGCACTTTCAGTGGAAGCTACACATGTAAGTCACACAACGTATGCTTTTATATGAGAGTATAATAAAGTCTTTCAAAATATCACCCTTCCTAGAACGAAAAAAAATAAACCAACCAGAGAACTGAAGGTTCAGAAGGGTCAGGTAAGTCAAGTTTCCTCCAGGATGACAGTGCTGGCACACACAACTTTTGTCTTTATGCAAAAATCTGGGTTTTTTTTAATCAAACTAATTTAAAAAATTACAGAATTATCCATAAGGGAAGATACTCACAGATCCTGCCACTTGAGAGGCACTCTGAAATTCATCAATATCTTCTGTAAGTGTTTCAACCCCGGGTGCTTGAGCTGTTCCAAAGAGGTAGAAGTAAATCATTCTAATTAAGTAAGCACAGGCACTTTGAAAATAAAATGCCTATAAATTAACTGCTGGGAAGGTAAATGTGGCTACAGTAAATGCACAGCTTTTCAGTTACACTTCAATGGTTTTTCATTTCTGTCTGATTTTAATTTATGTCTGATTTTATGCCTGATTTTAATTTATAAGCTTAATGTAATGTGGCACAGTGTCTCTAACAAACATGATCAGAATAACAAGCAAGCTTCCTTCAGCTGTCTCATATGTTGGGGTGTCTCATATGTTATTTATTATTTTTACTATTAAAACTTCATAGTGTTTGTTCTTTACACAAGTGAGTAGTGGATGTTCAGCTTTCATAAGATTAATACAATTACTTCTAATTAATTTTGTTAAACTAATTAGAATATAGTTAAAATCCTTGAAGTAAGAAGTTCTGGTCACTTTAGGCCATGTTTAAAAGCCCATACTGCCACATTTGTAAAACAACATGACTTACTGAGAAGCCCAAAATGCCTCTTTGACACATACGTAACAACTCAAAGCAGAATTTATGTACCTATGTCAGAGAAAGCAATTTCCAAGTAACATGCTATGCAGTTTCATTCTTTGCCTGACAGTCTGCTAGGCACTTGGATGCTGTTCATAAGCAGCCTAGGAAGATAACCTGATCTTCCCCAGTTTATGCTGTTATTCAGACACTTAGTTGGGAGATCCTTATGTTTCCAGAGTGCCCTGATTTGTTAAACATCTCAGACTATACTTATTATAAGGACAGAACTATACTGAAGTACAGTAACTATGGTTACCATATTCATGGCAAAAAACAAATGAAAGCAGAGAAAGAAAAAATAACAATGATGCAAAGTTGTAGTCAGAGAACTGGGGGAGATGATGCCACATTTTTGTCACTGCCACATCTAGTTCTCAACACTAATTCCCACATATTTGTATCCTTCTTAATTTTTTGCCCTGGTCATGCAGTTCCATCTGGAATAGCACTATTTATATTTCATACATTCCTATTTCTATTGAACATCCCCAATTTCAAACAGTTCATTTACATCCAAACGCCTGTTTTGAACTTTCTACTATACTGGCACTTTAACAGGAGAAAAAAAAATAAGTATGTAGAAGCCTCACAACTTTGTCTTTTCAGTCCCTCCAAGCTGAAAAACTGACTGCAGGTTGACAGATGCAGATATTTACTGGATTGATCCTGTTGCAGTGCCTATCTTTTCAGGCCTCAGTCGTTCTCCCATTCTGTCTGTACAGAACAAGAGCAAAGCTTAATGGAGGACTGATCCAAGAGACAAGCCTGACAGGCTTGGAATCTACAGGGGAAGTTTGCTGTGTGGTAATTTTGAGCCGTTTCTTCTAATCAAAATCAAGAACCTAACTATTAAATTCTTCCCTTAGTTCTTTCCTGTGAAGTGGTCCAATGGGAAAGAGAAAGTTTTGAGAGGTATAGATTAGGACAGTAAAAAGAAACTGCAGCTTTAAAGTATCCTGTGTTCTCTGATCTTGAGACCTAACTCCCATCTCTCATTTTTACTACTTAGATCAACACAACTCTGTCCAATTCTGCAGGATTATACTAGAGGGAAATCAGTATAGTGGTTAATTAGAACCAGGTCCAGATTGACAGTGGAGTCACTATAGTGCCTGATACTGCAGATGAACTTTTTACATAAGCTATTACATTGACTTTATTAGCTGGAATTGCTTTAGTAAGGTTTATTTATAAGGGCTGTTAGATCAGATGTGTTGCCAATTACTTCTGAACCTAGCTCATCTGAAATCCACAAGAGAGATGCTCCAGATCTAACAACTTAACAATTTCCCACAAACCCAGAAACAGATCATTATCTAAAGAAAGCTACCCTTCACTTTGCTATGCATCAGCACCTTGCTTGCATATTCTTGAACAAATGGTTTAGATCAGCACTTCTGAATGCATAGTTTTCTCTCAGTAAGGCCACTGGTACCAATAAGTAAGAGCAGAAAATAAATTCAAACAACCTGGTAAGTGAAGCCTGTTAGTCAGTGTTTCATGATACAATACATTCTTAAGAGGACATAACAAAAAATTCAGTGCAATATGATGCATTGGTTTACTTAGTGTTTTCTAATAGTATGTTTAGGAGTCTCTTTTATTATCTTCTCATACATGATATTTATTATAAATAAATATCAGATGCACAGAAAACAAGTAATATGATGCATTTATAGGAAAGATTGATAGACTGGGCAGTTGCCCGAGTTCTGTGCCTGTGCCTATTTGTAAAGCCCAGCTGTGATATTTTTCAAATCAAAATGTATTACTAGCCAACATTTTAGGGAAAAAAAAAAAAGATATTTTGAAAGACAGAATATTCCTAAGAGTGCCTCTTGACAGAAAATTGGCAGTACCTCACTGCTCACCTCAGTCCTTTTGCCCTAGGGGTTTTACTATATTCTAGCTTTATGACTAAGAGGTTCATGTATATCTACAGACATGAGATACATGTGTTTATAACAACATGAATGTCATTGCCCCACCTAACTAGCTTTTAGTCCCTATATTTTATTGGAGGTAGTTCTTTAGGGAAAGTGTTCTCCATCTTCTCTATATCCATGCTGACCACAAAGTATCTTGAAGCATAAGCTGGAGCAATCCTGTGCTCTACACTCTGTGACCATGAAAGATCCAGCTTCATTATTACACAGCATCCAGCAGCTTGTTTCACCTTCTTTAATCCTGATGCCTCTGCCACTTAGCAAGAGCTTACTATTTTATTAAAGCCTACAGTTTCAGAAGACAGCATGGCAAAGTGGGTATATTTCCATTTCAAGAGCAAGAGTACACAGGAAGAGGGAAGGAAGGCAGTGATCTGTTGAAGACAAATTGTTTCAGGAACTATAGAACATTTTACCCCTCAATTTGTTTCTGCTGCAATAATCTCATGCTTGCATGCCCCCTTACCTATCCCAAACAAGCCACCACCACCTCCTTTCCTGGGGTTTACTCCCATAACAGAAGAATTTTTCTTTCCTTTCACAGGGCTTGAGAGCAGTCACCAGTCTGGGACTCTCTTGCTGACAATCTTCATGAAGCAGTAGGAACATCATAGTTTGAGATTCTGAATCCCCTATTAATTTTTTTATAAAGTGATCAATGGGAGATGAAAGGAAAAACAAACGGCATGGCTGCATGAAGCCATGCATTCTCACAAAAACAGTCTGAAACAATTATATTTAAAGACATACTAGTTACTAATGCTGACATACATTGGTTTACAAATAAGGCAAGAGAAAGGAGTGAAAGCTCAGGTTGCTGGTACCTAATAGCACACCTAATAGTACTAAATAGCAGACAGTAGGCTAATTAAAAAAAGTTCTTATTTGTTTTGCATTAATTAATCAACAAAGCTAACTTGTCTGTGGCTGCTGAAGACCAAACTACAAATCAAATCCTCCAATTAATTGACTGGAATTAATTGATTCTGTCCAACAGTAAGGCAATGGACTGAGCCATTAATCTTTGCAGATTCTCTGTCCAAACCTCTGTTCGTCTCTGTCTCTGTCCCATTGACAGCCGAGATAAAGTTAACCTTCATCAACTTAATCTTTTGTAGTAAAGCAGGTGCTATTCTGCTCAAAAACCTGAGCAGAAATCGAAATAAGGCTGAGTGTGCTGACTGCAGATTAGCACAATGTATGAATATGTTTGTATGAGAAGAAAAAATATTCTTCAGAGGTACTTTATGAACTCCTTTTCATTGTATCTTAATTCTAGTCAGTTGTGCCTGGATTGATCAGGGAAACATTTCTGATACTTAGTTTAAAAAACAGGGAAGAAATTCTATAACTCTTGTTATTTTTAGTGTATATTACTTGAATCCTGTGGATGCATTTGTAATGTCAAATTAAATATTTCAAAGACCATTCCTCGACATAGAGGCCAAATGGCAATGAACAGCCCATGTCTACACTATTAAGTTATTTTACATCCAAAATAGTGTGCTAACATACTGTCTACTAAGAATGATTCCTGGCCCAAGGCAGCTCCCAAAATATGCCTAGGAATTATTCTGGAGTGCTAATTGGCCATGACAAAAGCCATCTTAGGGGCTCTTCTAACAGATTTGATTGCAAATGATTGAGTTCAAATGGCAAGGAACGTTCTCTGGAAGTGCTTAATCTTCTTTTACAGACTTAACCTCTACTCTCCAATTCAAGATATTGGCATTTGGGTTTTTTTTTATGAGCAGCAAATATTTATGTAACTTACCATCAGAATCTGCGACTGCTGGTTCAGATGTTTGAGATACCACGAAGACATCTTCTGGCCTTTCTGCCAAATTGTCTCCTTGCAATCTAAATTGTGGAAAAACTGAATGAAAACTTTTGCAATCATATTCCATAGATAAGACACAGAAGAGTGTCATCTTTGTCTACAAACCCTGCTCACAACAGTGTCCTAAATAAAATGGTGGCTTTGCCTAAAAGCCAACATCCATGGTTCAATCATACCATCCCAGATTCTCTAGTAACCAAAACTAGCCTTTAAAAACCAGTCAACCGGATCCTAGCTTATGTATTTTTGTAGGACTTACGTCAGCAGCAGTGGAGTTTTGGTGGCATCATGCGCATACGGAACTGCAAGCTTCCTTCACTACATTAAAAAATATTTTAACTGAACAATTAATCAGAAAACATCTTAACTAAACAGTACTGGGCGTCCGTGTCTAGGTGTTGTCAGTGGGGAGGGCTACAGGGGTGGCCTTGGTGAGGAGAGGGGCTGCCCTATGATGGACGCAGGTGGTTCCATCCAGCTCTAAAAGACCCATGGCAGGACACAGCTGAGCCCCTTAACCCCAATGGTGGTGCCTTATGGAGAAAACATAGTTAGGGAAGAGCAACCAAAGCCACACAAGCAGAAGAACAGGCAACAGAAAGAGTGGGAAATGGCAGAGGGAGCACCAAGGTCAGAGGAGGAGATGCTCCGCACTCCAAAGCAAATATTCCCCTACAGCCCACGGTGAGGTGCATCCAAGAGCCGATATCCACTGCAGCCTGTGGAAGATCCACACCAGAGTAGGTGGATATGTCCTGGAAGGACTGTGGTCCATGGAGAGCCCACAGTGGAGCAGATTTTTTTCCTGTAGGACTGCAGCTCAGGGGGAGAGCCCACACTGGAGCTGGTAAAAAGTGTGAGGAAGAAGGAGGGGCAGAGAGGAGCTGTTATGGAATGACCACAACCCCCTGTTTCCCATCCTCCTGTGCTGCTCAGGGAGTGGGGAGAAGGATCTGGAGTGATGTTGGGCTTAGGAAAGGCAAGAGGAAAGATGTCATTTTAATGATTGTCTTTCTGTTTCCCATTACCTAAATCTCTTTTATCTGGCAATAAATTAAACTGATTTTCCCCAAGTCTAGTCTCTTTTGCCCACAACATGAACTGGTAAACAACTACCCTGTCTTTATCTCGACCCACAGATTTTTTCATCCTATTTTTTCCCCTCATCCTGCTGAGGGCAGTAAGTGAGCTAGCGGCTGGGTGGGGGGTTGGGCCTTTGCCAAGGTTAACCCACCACAGGGAAATACATGCAAGAATATTTCCTCCTCCTTTGTTATTTTTTAAAAGACAAATATAATAATTATGGCAGGCTTTCCCCCTGCATCAGCTGACTGCAATGCCTTTGATAGCAATGCACAATAACACTCCTTGTACTTGTTCTTTTAAATGAGCATCCCAAGAGTCCCATGATCCTTCTTCAGGCTCTTATGAATCCTTAGTACAGATCCTGCTCTGAAGAAATGGTTTGTAGCTCTTAACATGATATAACTGCCAGTTACATCAAGGTTATCTTACCTTAAATTTATTCAGACATGAAAAGAAAAATGCAATTCAATTTTGCAAAGCCCAGGAATCATAAAAATGCATTGAAGTAAAACCTTGGGGAAAGAAATAACCCATCTTTTACAAAAGAGTTCCTTTCACTTTGTATTCTCACTTTCTGCAGCTGCTTTACACTAAATTTTGAATTAACCTTTGAAACCAAGCAGAACCCCTGTATCTGCCCTATCTGTATTTTACATTTTATGACTCTCACAATTATCTAATATATTTGGATCTTAAGTCATCTATTTGTTTTTACCTTCTCAAACCAAGCCCTCCCCTAATTACTTTATATCTCCTTTTATTGCCCCTGGGACAGTTTATTTAGGATGGAAAGCTCAATGTAAATTCATCATGACTCTTACCTCAGCAGGCATTTCCACAGTCCTCAAGGCAACGTAAGTAAAACTTAGAAGCTGTAAACCTAATTTTGAAAATCATTTGTATGAGTCCTTTATAGCTCTATAGCTGGTTTGTAATGCTCTAGTTACCAATTCTTTAAAAGCCTGCTTGTCAAACAGGCTCTTCTGAAGATGTCAGTGAAACAGAAGCAAATAACCTTGTACCATTATCATAAAGATATTCAAATAATAGGGAGGAAACAAACTGCAAATGCAATAACCACGTGAAAAAGATTTCAAAAATCACATCATTTGCCTTTGCATTAAAATTGACCTGTCCTCTCCTTCATTGCATACATACATGTTTACTGCAAGCATGAATTCAAGCTTATAAGGTTATACATGAAATAGCAGGAACCAGCAGTGATGTACTCTTCTCTGCAGCCATGTTGATAGCTTATGTGTTTAATTAAAAGGAAAAAAAACTTCTTTGTTTATACTGCAGTAATTAAAAAAATCATCTCTAGATGTAGCAGCTACTTCTTTTATCCCATTAGATTTTTCAAGGTTTTATAATACATTCTCATTCTGAGCTGTCAGAAATTCAAACCAGACATGAACAACTGAAATTACTCTCATCTTATTCTAGAAATTGCATATATTTAAGTGGCCCCTTGCCTCATGAAAAACATGCAAAAAAAAAAAATCTTTTCAATTTATCTAGTCAGAAAAGCTATTTCATATGATTTCATTTTGTAGGAGGAAATGGCTTGGGTGAACTGGGTGGGTGGATGGGTGAGTAAGATATTTGACATATTCGGACCTCATTTTCACATCCAGTTTTCAACTTATTTATGTATTTCTTACATATGGATTCATATTGGAATAGATTCTTATGTGACTCAAGCAACAAAAAAAGTAGCAAATACTATTGCTTGCTAAAAGAATTCTGTTACTCAGACTGTTCTCATTTCTTCTTCAATAGTAACCCTATTAATAAGACAACTCCACAGTAAAACAAAAACATGTAAAAATTCTTAAGCAACAGATTTGAAAGAAGCATACATCTAGAAGAGCTGCTGGATGCTTCAGAAGCTCTTTATACAAAGATGTATTTTCTAATATGAATGTCTTCCAAAAAAAGTGTGTTGCACCATGCTCCAAGCATCATTAATGTCGGATGGCTTAAGCTATGGGATTCATTTACCTGGCCCCTTGTACTACAAAAGCATTTTCATCTCCAACACTTTTTTTTGCAGACTAGTTGTACACAGAAGTGTAAAGTACAAGGTAGACTCGATTCTTTGTTACCAGATACCAGATAGAAATCCTTTTAGCAAAAAAAGGTAAAATGAGCTAAATGTTGTGTTGGAACTTTTCATCCACTGCTTTGGAAAAAGTGAATATATAAAGAGGAATGTATATGAGTTCACATCCTTATTTGCAAATCAATCTATAAAGTCAAGCTTTTCCAAACTGGAAAAACTGATACCTGATAGCCAACATTTTTTTCTGCATATATTCTGTTTATAGTGTGATCTCTTGATTAGAGGCCATTGTTTCAGTCGCATTCAACCAGCCGCATGTTGGAGCTTCAAGAGCTGCAAAGGCAAACAGCCTCCAGGAAAATACTTCAATTTCCTTTGACTCAAAAATGCATTCTGTAGGAATTGATCCAACAAAACTGCCAAGAACTTCAGGACCAAAGACATTCTGAATAAGTTCTATAGGATGGTTGCAGCAGCATTATACCAGGTCTATCACTACAAACAGGCTTATTTGTGTGTGAAACACAGTAATACTGCCAGTACCACTCAGCAAATAAGATACTATGAATATGCAAACAGAGGACAAAACAAGTTCATCTCCATTCCTTGAATGAGTCACAGCATAATAAAATCCTATATTGCTTCATCAAAGAAAGGAAACAGAAAATAGCAAAATAGAGTCAAGATTGAAATTATGGATTTTTTGTTTTTCATCCATTACTCTGAAAAGGTCTTTTCACACTCTTGAAAAATCTATAAGCACACACAGTATTATCTAAGAAATGTCAGCAAAATGAAAACATGTTGATTCCTTTAGGATTCAGATCAGGAAAACATTTCCTCTTGACTTAACATCTGACAAAGCAGTGTTTTCTACAAAAGTTTAATATTTATCACCTTATCAATGATTTTATATTATTTCCATGTAAGTTGCCTTTATCTACTATGTTAATTATTCTATTAGTGATGGTGCAGTATTTGGAAGTAAAAGTAGCCAACTTTAGCACACAAAAAGGTGATACAAAACAAATGTTACAGTTTTGATTCAGTAATACATTTATCTAAATAGATTACTCTTTGGTTTAAAACCATGCCCATGTTAAGTGCATTGCTGAACTCTAGCATTTAGGATGTTTTTTTCTTTACATATATACTGTTAAAGAACAGGGCACGTCATCAAGATGAGAATGTTACAATTTGGTATTTCAATATAAGTCACCTATTTTACCAAATGAAAAAATACTAAGATTAAACTATTATTTGAATCCAAGTTTCTAAACTGCAATGAAAGTGACATTAACTCCATGATTTATGTTGTGTAAGCTCTCACCAAAGAGACTGTGTGAAATAGCCTACATAAAACCCCACTTTGACTAATATAACAACCTCTTTTTGAACATCTTCAGTATTTTCCTGGAAATTTTGAGTGCCCAGTAACACCTCAGAACACGTTGTTCTGTGGTATCAAAATTACCAACAGTCTTAGTAAACCACATCATAATCCCTGATTATGATTACAGAGGTGGAAATCAACTCACTGACTCATTGCACTCCTGCGGGCAGTGCAAGAATCAATACTCTAGAGAAGCATCAGATACTAGTTCCTACTCTAGTTCCATTTGTGGCAAAAGAAGTGAAATAAAACAGACTGATGGCCATAAATGTTTCAACTTATTTCCACTTTCAACATGACAGAATGTTCCAAGGGAATTTTACAGGGATTAAATATACAGCATGTAAGTATCTGCAACATGAATTTAGTGACAGGGACATTGTACACCATGCAGGTGGGCTAAGGATTCACTGCCGATCTGCATTTCCTGCCTGGTAGATGAGCTCTGTTGAGTAGCTGTTTGGTGTAGTCCAGCTGGAAGACACTGATCAAGTGCTGCAAAGTCTCCAGTTTCCCTTATGCCTGACCTTTCAGAAAGACCCTTTCTAGCAACTCAAGGACAGACTCTTAAGCTTTTCTGACGGTGCAACTTAATGACAAAATGCCTCATGGAATAACCTTATTTCCCTTCATAGCAACCTCCTCATCCACCCACCCTGTTTTGAAGTCACCTTAACACCCTTGTGGCAATCCAATCATTACTATCCAGAGGAAACACTGAGTGCATCTTGATCTTTCTTCTAACACAGCAGCTGGAAATAAATTGCACAGTATGAGCAGTCATTCTGCAAGATCACCTTTGCTTTGAGCTTGAAGAGTCATCCAGTGTATTTTCGTTTCTAGATTGTACTGTCTGAATTAGATTATAGAGTCAGATTCTTCCCTGTATTTGCAGAAAGCAGAGTACTTTACTACTGAAGAAGGAATGAATAAATAGTATGAATTTCCCTTTTAGATTCTAAAATTTACCAGTAAGTCCTTTTGATGCTATAACACATGATACTTAATTAAGCCAAAAATATTACAGTTGGAGATATCTATATAATCTTATCTAATTACAGCCCTATAAAAGGAGACAAAATAAAGGACCCTTACATAAGGAAGATCTGTTCTCTGCAATATGCAAAACTTTGAAATGACATCTGCTTTCTCTAACACTAGGACATATTTCTTAGTGATCTTTTCTTCTAATCAATTCCTTAAGTAGACTATGGGGTGAAATTTGTCACTACTGTCTGAAAGTTAGCCCTTCCCAAAACTTGACATGTTTTACAAGAAAATAAATGTTGACAGTATCCAAAGTCCAGTTGAGTTTATTGCTCTTCTTTATTGTAATCAGCTATGTGGCACGTCATTATACTTCCCCATTCTCCTTGTGTGACAGAACTAGTGGTCTTGTTTTCAAATCTCGTAATAGCTTGGGTAAATCTCAATTTACCCAAGTTATTAAGAGAACAGCTTCCTGACATTATGGTAATTGCTGCTTTAGATAGATTTTAGATTGGTGACCTCACTTAAGAACTAAAAAGAGACAAGATGATCCTAGAAAACAATTTCTTATATGAATCCAAAATCCATCAAACAGCATCCTAAAATTACTAATTATAATGGGTACCTAATAAAGTGTGGGTATAGTGGGAATGGAAGAAGAGTCTCTACTTGTACTACTCTTAAAACAATGTGGTAGCCCTTATACAGTTGCAGAGACACTGGAATGAAACTGTATCTTGCAGAAAAAATAACAGGGAACAAGTGAGGAAGCTGAATTAAAATTGGTTGGGTTTTTTTTTCCCTCCACAATTTAAAGTTGGCAGGCAGTTTCAGATTTAAAATTTGTGGACACATTTAGCTTGACCAAAACAGACTTTTAAGAGGTAAAACAAAGTCCTGCTTTGAGGACAAGTATGGGTATGTCTATACTTGAGTGTACACATGACTGCAAGTATAGATGCAGGACAAATTTCTATTGAAGAACTCCTCTAGTGCACTATACGTAGATATACACTACGATTGCCCTCTATGTCAACACGTGTCTTACGATATTCTTAAAATTAGGAGTAAATAAAATTAAAGCAAATTCTGTGTTATAGCAGAATACTATAATAATTAATAATCATCACCATCATAATGAAGTTCATTGGTGAATATCATTCTCACAACATTAATGGATTAGAAGAAAAAAAAAAGCTTACTTCCAAGGACCACATCAGATTCACAAAAAGAATTAAAAACACTTAAGCACAAGCATAGGTACTTTCTAACATCAGGGACTAATGAGAAGGAATAAAGTTCCTGAAAACAAAGACATGGAAATGTTTCTGATACCCAATATTGAAATATATGTTCTTTAGTAAGTGTTCTTTGTGTAGACTACTAATTCAGTGTATGCGCATTACAAATTGCCTTGTACTAGTATATAGCAGAGGTTGCGCTTTAGGAATTTTTTGTGTACAATCAAATATTAAATAGGAGAGGAGATCCACCTTCAGAGAATGGTGATTGTTTACTCATAGAAAAATTTGCATTGTATTTAGATTAATACTATTCTGACAGGCTCTTCTGGAAATATGTCACTTAAATAACAAAATTCCCATTCTATTCTTCCTAAAAATGAACAAAAAAAAATCCAATCAGTGTAGGGGTTATAATTTTTGGATAAACTCTCCTTTAATCCCCAAATATACAGCGACAGGCAAGAGTGACAGAATTACTGTGTACATGGCTAGCCTTCAAATTCTGGTACGTGATTATGGATGGGACTTCTTTTTAAACATACCAAACAAAAGCTGGAAAAATTTGCTCAAATTCTGATGTTCCCCAGAAGTGAACAATAGAAACTGAAATTCCACTTGAGAAGAAATCCTGAAAACCTGTTATTTCAAGACAATACAAATGCCCATGCTGGCTTCTTACTAATAAAGAAAAATACCTTCAGGGGCTCCAAGACAGTAGAGAGAGGAGGAAGTGGGAAATTACATGTCTGAGAATTGCAGCTACAGCCATTCTCATTGCTCTGCCCTGTGTCAGCTAAATTTTGTTGAATCTGAATAATTTCTGTAAAACATCTTGGTTTCTGTGAATCATTATTTCCTGAAGGACACACATTTCATTGGAAAATTCCTGATCTGCTCTGCTGAAGACTCAGCTGACTTCTTTTAGATAAACATGGTGAGAAGTAAGGGAAAGTTCAGCAAAGAATCCTTAAACTTTTAACCAAAAAGAGTAATAAAGCTGTTTCCATGTTCACCCAAGATCAGAGTATGCTTTTAAGGTTACAACCACAAAAAAGAGTTCCTAACTCTGTAAAACAGAAGTAATGTCATGTTTGCATTAGAATCTTAATTAAGGAGACTTTGGCTTGCTGAATCACTGATTTTGCTTATATTATTTCAATGTAGGTTAACTATGCTCTTGAAAAGATATTAACAGATACTTCAATGATTTATAGTTAGTTTCTTTATGTAGTTGTTAATTTGTATCAAAACCTGTAATACACATTTTGAAAGATTAATCAATATCATGAACTTATTCACAAAAGGAACTTATTAAAAACAGAACATGATGATGTTTCTTTGGCAACAAAAGGGAATTTCAGCCAGAAATGAGAATAAATTGGACTTCCTGTATTTTTTTTTGGGGGGGGCAGGGACAGGCAGGTTTTGTTTTGTTTTCTTTTTTTTTTTTTGTTCCTTTCAAATCACCTGCTTCCTTTCCGCAATTTAAAACGTGACATGTACATCTAACATCTCTCCCTGATATCACTGTAATTCTGAATTATAATTTCCCTAGAACAAATACGTAACTCCAGGAAAGTTATAGCAACAGAGATGAGACAACAGAAGTCCTGAAAGCACCCACATGCTTTTAGGTTATACTGAATGTTTTATTGCACCTTTCCCTAGCAACCTCAGCACCACACCAGAAGCAGTACTCCACGCTTTACAATAATTTGTCATGACTTGTCTGTAATATGGTGAGTTTATTTCATTCTTTGTTCTCAAACATACTGATCCAAATTCTGATCTCATGTATGTTGACTTACTGTCTCCACAAGTTCTGCAGTCCTTTATACTGGCGTAAAATCCAAAGCTTCTCCAGCATCTAAACCCAAAGCCAGGATTTTTCTGACCTATATCATTTGTTCTACTAACGTCTTTTCCAAAAATAAAAATGTTAAAACTGTGCCAGCAAAATTCTTAGTGTATTCACAGGTACAGAAACAAAAAATATGTCAGTTTTCCAGTATCAACTATGCCAGTTAATATAATCATAGAATCATAGAATGGTTAAGGTTGGAAAAGGCCTTAAGATCATCTAGTTCCAACTCCTCCGCCGTGGGCAGGGACACCTCATAGTAGACCATGTCGCCCAAGGCTCTGTCCAGCCTGGCCTTGAACACTGCCAGGGATGGAGCATTTACCACTTCTTGGGCAACCCATTCAAATGCCTCACCCCCTCACAGTAAAAAACTTCCTCCTTATATCCAATCTAAACTTCCCTTGTTTAAATTTGAGCCCGTTACCCCTTGTCCTATCAGTACAGCCCCTAATAAAGAGTCCCTCCTCAGCATTCCTATAGGCCCCCTACAGATACTGGGAGGCTGCTATGAGGTCTCCACTCAGTCTTCTCCAGGCTGAACAGCCCCGATTTTCTCAGCCTGTCTTTATATGGGAGGTACTCCACAGTATCACAGTATGCTAGAGATTGGAAGGGACCTCAAAAGATCATCTAGTCCAATCCCCCTGCCGGAGCAGGAA
>WTXV02062527.1:0-16433 GCA_009823435.2 Nymphicus hollandicus
AAATTGTTTAGTTTATTAATTAAATAATGTTCAATAAAAAAAATTGATGACAAAATATATAGGAAATATATTGGGGGTGACTTTAAAAAAAAACCCAACAAAACCTAAGGTCCTAGCATTTTAAAATATTTAATTTTATTCTCAGTTAAAAAGCATCTTAATTTTCTTTAGAATTTGAAATTAAATTAATAATTTTTAGGATTTTTGGCCAGCATCAAGATTAGTAAGTATCTACAGAACCCTATCACTTTTCAGAATTGGAACGGTATTGTTTAACTTGAAAGTTTTGGGCATTGTCATAAAGCTCTCCTCTAGAAAATAAGAAATTTTATATGTGCATTGAGAAGAGATTGCAGGATTGTCAATTTTAAACCAGTAAATTTACAACATGTCAAATTTTTGAGTCTTACAGAAAAAGCTCTCAACATTACAATTTTGGCACACAAACACTGGAGTTTTATGAAGAGTACATTTACATGTTAATATTTTGAAATAAAGAAAAAGCATGTTTTTACACCACTGCAATAGTGATAGTTTTTTGTGCACTTAGGAACAATGTGAATTTCTTGTAAATATTATGTACAATAAAAATGCACATTATTTCACCTGTACCCCTGCCTAAAATAACAAGTGTTTAAGAGTATATCTTGAATCACATAACTAAAACTGATGTAGTGACTAAAGGTCAGGTTGGTTTCATTGCAGTTGTGTGCTTCCAGATAGTGTTTTTAAATACTTTCTCTCCTTTTGCATTTAAATTCCATATTACCTACTTAGGCTATCAGAAGCTGATGTAGCTCCTGTGGTAGAAATATCAGAACATCAACCACATCTTTCTCAATGATGAGTATGTTTAACTTGCCCTCTACTTTTAATTGATTATCTTTTTTTACTGGGGACTTTTCCTAGTAATGCATCTTTTTATTCATAGTACCATCTTTCTATGGCTCTGTGTGCTTATAAAGAAAGGAGACATACATAAACACTTGCTACCTAACATCTCCACCAAGGAAATGGAAAAGAAAGTTGCTTGCAGAATCTGATATTACCCAACAGTCTTTCCCCTTTCTGCGTGCATTCCTGCATCCAAAATATGACATTCGTGGGAAAAATAATCTATTTTACATATTAGATCTCTGATTTGTGCTCTTCCATTTGTAACATACAATTGTATGCCTGCATGCCTGAACTACAGGGAGATTAAATAAAAGAAAGCATCTGACTAGAGTAGTGATTTTTTTTTTTAGGTCTGTGCCCTGAGCCAACATGCAGATAAAGACAATAGGATTTTAATTAGCTTTCTTATGTTATCTTCCATATACAGGTTGCAGTGGTCCTTACAGAGATTAACTGATTTCAACTTTACAGCTTTTTACACTTGCGCTAATGTTGCAATATGAAACCAGCATCCTCTCTGCCTCTGTTCTGAGTTCAGCTCCTCAACTATGCCAACACAGTTGAAGCAGGTGTAATCATGTTCTCACTTAACACGAAATTAGGTAAAGGTCCAACTTTGCTTCAAAACAAACAGATTTTTCCAGATGAAAACTCCAGAAAGAAGAGTTTCTGAATGTGGTTTTACAGATCCTACTGAAGTGATTTTATTTATTTATTTATTTATGATACTTTCAATTTTTAGTTTATTGATGTTTTAAACATTTATCAGGGAACCTGGATCTATGCTAGCCCTGCACTGAGCAAGCAGGAGGGATGAATCAATTCCAAACCTATCTTCCAACCCAAACTTTTCTGTGATATGGTGCAATACTGTATTTTCAGCCAGTTTGTTTTGTGAGAGAAAAAAATTACTTTGTTTTAAATCAGTTAAAGAAAACATTCAGCTGTTCTTCCTGACTGGCACACAGTATTAGGAGAGTCACAGTTTTCTGTGAATCATTAAACAGGTGATACAATTTGTCTATGCTAGAGAAATGACTGTGGTCAAGGATTCTGTTTTATAATGAAAGATACAGGCCTCATAGTATAGTTAGGGTTGGAAAGGACCTTAAGGTCATCTAGTTCAACCCCCACTGCTATGACCCTGAAGAAAAGCTTTTGAGAGAAAATGTGTGCAGTTTAATACAGAAATGTGTTAAAATATCACCAAGTTAATTAAGATTTTAAATAAAATCTTGAATGAGTGCCCTAACAAAGCTACCTGAAAAGGCTGAGTACCTTGTACAAAGTGGCTAGCAGTTCCAGCCTAATTTACCCTTTCAACCACAGACTCAGTCAACCAGAAGCTAAAACAAAACATTTCCACATAATTTGCAAAATTAAAACTTATTATGAAAATAATAACTCTGTTCTTGAACTTCACTTATCCAAAGTAAAGTAAAATTACTTCATTTACCAAAGATGTAAACACAGACTAAGCATTTTTATACAAAAGGTAAGTAATTTTATTTTCCTGTTCAAGCTCAAGGTAATGAAATTTTTAAGCAGAAACTTCAGGAAACAGAGACATTCTGTGTTGTTAATATTAAGGAAAGAAAAAGAAAATGGTGGAGGAGAAATTCCTGCAAGTGACGATTTCTTTCACTTCAAGGATTTTGAATTGGATAAGAATGCTGACAAATGATAAGATGATGACAAAATGCAAGAGATAAGAAGAAATGAATGCTCTGATCCTAAGTGCATATGGGAAAGGCTAAAGTGGGGGGAAGAGATAACAGCTGAGGAAAACTCCAGTAAGAAAATTATTTTAGTCTTTATAGTACTTGGCATCATGGGTATATAATAAACCAATGAAAGGAAACATAATAAAATTACCCTGCTCCTGGAATAACTGAAAAGAAGAAAAAAATACGAAGCTACTGAAAAAAAGAAACAAATGTGAAAGATAGATAAAATTGCTTGGATTCAGTTACTTTGTCTCAAATAATGATTTCTGCTGTTATTTAAGTAGGCAGAGCTACACACTTTGCTGTCTTTTGCTTTTGATTCCTGCGTAGAGCAGCAAGTAATTATAAGAGTCAACTGACTGTTGATCTCCGTGCATAGATTGTGAGCATAATTTACTTTTTCTTTTACATCCTTGAAAAAGTACGTGTACCAGAGTAGAAGTAGGTACCTATGTATGCAGTGTTATCATCTTGATTTAACAATTTATTAGCTCATGGTTCACTTTTTTCCCTTCCTCAGAGTGTTTTTGTTGCATTTTTATTACAGCCAAACTAAATGCCTGGTCAAAACACAGATCTTATCAGACAACTTGCTAAAAAAAAATCAACCTCTAAATCTGTCACTGATTTAGCATGAAGCTTCTTACTAAAAAATGCAATGAAAAAATGTAAATTTATACATTGCATATCACTTTGATGATATGGAATATCTCACTGTTAAATATTTATTGCATTTCAAATCATGTTGACATTTCCCCTTGGACATGTATTCCACAAAACACTATACAGGCAATTCTACTGATAACACAGAGATGAAGTGAAACAGTGAAGTTATATCATCATATTACAGTATCTACAGTGAAATGAAGAAAAAAAAAACATTGACAAAGTGTATATAATGTGGAGATAGTACACTCCACTTTGAAATGGATTCTACTGGAGGCTGAGTGATTAGTACTTTTCAATCTTGTTGTCTTAATTCTGCTGATCTTTAGTGTGGCCAATATTTCCTGGCCTACTAGTATTTTTATTGTAAATCACAAAGATTTATAACTAGCCCATAAAAATTTGCCAGAAAATGTAACTCAGCATATGAGGTCTGAAGCCAGAGAGCAAATTTGGTCTGACAGGATGGAGGGAATATGTTTTCCAGCACATTTTTATGTAAGTAAAATACAGCTTTGATTGGAAAAAAATAAAAAGAAAAAATTGGCAGGCAGTATGGTTTATGCTGCTTGACATAAGAAAAGATGGGGACAAAGGATTTATGCCACCCCAAATGGATACCTATTCTACAAACACTAATTTTAAAAGACAATTTTATCATGTGAATATAATGTGACAATCAAACACGTATAAAGTATAAAGTCTAAGACAGGAGATACAGCTGAACCCTTCCTTTGGCTCTCCCAGGCAGTTTCTTTGCGTACCTGAAGAGCCAGGGAAATAGGGAGATACATGGTAACAAAACTAACCCTTACCAAAAACAACCAAAAAAGCAAAACCAAATCCACAACATGTTTTATGCCTGTTTGGCTTTTGCTGTGGAGTTAAATGTGCACCACTTCTGGCCTGTTCAAAGAAAAGGAATGCCTGGCTGTTGAAAATTGTTATGAGGTGTAATTGCACCACTCGTTTTAGCATCAGCTGTCTCCTAGATCACCTCAGCAAATTCTTGCACTTCAGTCTCCATCCTGTTTGATTTCTGCTAGCACTCCTTACTGCATGGAAGCAGGAAAAATCATCATCTTTTTTTGATTATATTCTTGTACCTCTGCTACAAAACTCAGAGTCATTTAATTACTGCACTTTCTGATGGGTATTTAAGGACAAAATGCTGTCCAAACTGAAGGCAATGTCTTCCAAAGACAGGAAAAGGTCTTGGTAAAACATCTTTCATTCAAAGAACTTTGAACCTGGGCAATCAGTCTTGCTTATATGTATTTTGCTGGGAAGGGAAGAAGAAGGGTGGTTTATCGGAGGTAAAAACATAGTTCCCAGTTTAATAACATAAGTTATATAAACTGACTAAAGATTTTCCTTTTTTTTTTTTTTTCTGTCACCAATGAACAAATTTCAGAGAAGATAACAGATCTCACATTAATATATGGGATGAAACACAACTTTTAGAACTTACACCTATCAAAACGTGTTCTATTTTTTAGCCATACAATGAAAGCATTTATTAAACCATTTGTTACTCAGACTTAAGCTTTCTATGAAATAGCTTTCTATGAAACTGTCCTTAGAAATGTTCTTTAGAAGGCCTCAATGTTATTTCAAGCCACAACCAGATAGTAATAGTAGACTGTATATAAAAGTGGAAATACTGTCTTAGCTAATAATTAGCTCTCTGGCAATGATTAAGAAGCTTCCCCAAATGTTTGAAGACAGGAAGACACACCTCTCCAGCAATTTTAAAGAAGAAAGGACAATAGATTTTTACTTTTTTTTCGTTACAATTTGAAATTGTAGGCTTGTCTTAAACTTACTTAATAAGACTTGAGACTGAAGGCATTTTATCTAAAATGTGAGCTTGCTTTACTTACTTTAAAATTGGACTTCACCTTTCACTGCACCTGCTTAGAACAACTTAAAAGGATAGACTGAATTAGTGAATTACTGAAGAACTGTAACTACAGATTTAGGAATGCTTTGATACTTTCCCACTAAAATAACAAAGATGATCTGCCAAATGGCATGCAGTCATTATATATATTTGTAACTTAAAGATGTTTCTTAGACTACATACATCACTGGTGCTAACCCAATGAAAGCATGATGATAGTTAATTTTAATGTTAGAAAAGTATAATCTTTCCACGGAAAACTCATCTTACACACTTCTGGAAGCAGGAAACCAGCAGAGAGTTTTGAAAAGGAGCAGTAAACCAAATAAGCTTATATACACAAGAGGGAATCTTCTAGTTGAAATGATAGTATCAGTATGAGTTTAATATCTGTTTGCAAGATGAAGTTGTAAAGCTCAACCAGAAAAAGTAATTGTTTTTTAGTACGGAATTCTGCAGGCTACCATTATGCTATTGTAATTTAGGATTTTGCGCATGTTTTATATTTTAGAGATAAAACTTAAGCTGAGATTGAAAAGACTGACTAGAAGAAACTAGTATTTTTTTTAAGTTTTAGATATTTTTCAATCATTATTCCATCTGCCTCAAGCAGACCTCTTAAATATTTTCTGAAGGATGACAACTTAATGCTCCCTTTATTTTTACAGAATTTAGCTCAGGTTTCTCACATTTAGCAGCTTATTCAGGATAACCCAGGCATGATTCTTTAAAACAGAAACAAAAACCCTTGCTTATTTAAAATACTTCATGGCTCAAACACAAGGACAAGTTCATAGGATAACAATTTGTCATTAATAGGAGAATTTGAGATCCATGTGGTAAAACTTGAACAAGCTTGAAACAAGTATTACTGGATCCCATCCTGAGCTAGCCCGACAGAATTGATGCTAATTGCTGACATGGTAACAGAGACCATTTCCTGTCAGTGGTATTTATTTGAGGATCTTTCCATCTCCATATTCTGTTCAGTATCCAGGCTGATTTATTTTTTTTCCCTATGAATAAAGATTGTACTGTACTTTCTAAAGTTAGTTTAACTATGAGCATTAAACACCCCACTTATCTTTAGTTAGCTAAATATTGTCTTGAAATAAATTGACATGCATTGATCTGAATTGGAAATCAAATTCTACAATTTTCAGATGAGAAACTTGCATACTGTACACAAAAAAAAACAGAAATGGATTTTATGACAGATACTTGAGGTATAGTTTGAAAAATTCGCTAACTAATAGGAAACTGTATAAAGCTACTTCTGGGGACAGATGATACATCAAATCTCCTGCATGCTTCCTTGCTGTCTTCTGAGGCATTTGTTATTAGGATTGCAAGTGGTTGAACAGTTTATTAGCTCTAATCCAGCAGGGAAGTGCCTAAGTTCCTTCCCAAAGCTTCTGTGCAGCCATTGAAGGCACTGGGAATACAGGAAATGCTACTGTCTGAATTGAATGTAATAGCACTTTGTGCTCTTTTGTCCCTTGCAGAGATTCTCTCTATAAAACATGTGGAAATAAGGCAGTTTACAGAGGCTAAACAAATTATTTTCCTCTATAATTTATTCTGTAAAATAAAGCAGCTCATTGATTTTAGGTTATATAAGTTTAATTGGAATAAAGTAGATGCCTAAAACATCAATGAAGCACTCAGGAACGTTAATCCATTTTTCATGATACTATAAATAATTTTTTCTAGCTGTGAAAGCCTTCAATTACCCACCAGGAAATAAAAAACAATGGCTATAATTCACTGAGGGATGCAAGTGATGTTCTTTCCCATTTTTAACCTGAGAGAGAAATTCACTGTGATTAAGTGTGAACAAGCTGTGTCATTTTCCTCAGACTCGTGTAAAGCTAGAGGAAATGAATGGAGGTAAATCTTGTGAAGGTGTGTCAAACTGCTTGATCTGCTTGTGTCTCGAGATGGGAGCCTCCCCTTTACTCTCTTGGATGACTGAAAAAACAGCTTAAGCCAAAGCACTTATTCCTCCCCCTGCTCCCAGCAAATAAATAAATAAATAGAATAGAAAACCCAGTGGTAATAGTAAGATGCACTGAAATTACCAACTACATATCTTCTCTCTGTAAAATTTGTTATTAAATCTGTAAATATCCTGTCCTGTTTTGCCTTTTCTGTTCCGCAGCTTTCTGAGGCTGTTTTTTTGTTGGTATTCCTTTTGTGGCCTCTCAAACCACAGAAGCTGTGAGAACAGCACAGCAGCAGTCCCTTCAACAACTTTCCTTAATCCCAGCTGCTGGGAAGGGATCTTCACGATCCCTGTGCATTCTGGCAAATCAATTGACTGATCCGCTGAAGCAGGAAGGGGTAGAGAACTATCATATCTTAAGAGACGTTCATTTTGCCCTCTCTCACTGCCGATTAGTTAAGTGCTACTAAAGCAAGCTAGGAAATAAAAAAAAAAAAGTGCCTTGAGCACAAGGCAATAGCCAGCAATCATATGCAGAACATGACATGTACAAAGTAATTATACTTCACACAGAGATTTGGAGAAAAGAATGTTTTACTTTAAAGCAAGGCATTTTCCTTATGGCTATTTTGCTACTGGCTTGGACTGGAAAGAGCTCTAATTCATAAGTTAAATTCATTATGAGTATCTGCAGTTGTACTATACAGATAACAGATGATGAGGTGAACAAAGGTGAATCTCACAGGGTGACTGAATGTTAAAGATATTGGTGCTGGGTAGCAGTTTAGCTAAGAGCATGAAGAATGGCATGGAGCTATCAGCAGTAGAAGGGAGAGTTACAAAAAGGACCCACTTCATAATTTCTGAATGAAACCTGAGGAATTTCTTGTGTATGTCTAGACCATCCAGTGCTCCAGTCGTTTTCAGCTATTGGCAGCAACACAGCAGCAGGTGAAATTCAGAGCAGCCTTCCATGGACTGCTGCTCAGAGTATATTAGGACACAAAAGAGACTAAAACCAGCCTTGCCTTCCTCCACTATGGCTTGCTGCTTTTTGTGCTGTTTCTACTCTCACTGCCTATTCTGCCAGAGCAGCATATAATGTAGAAGCATACCATATGCAATGGTATTCTTGAGTTATGGTGCTACTTCTTCATGAACATTGCAAAAATTATTAACTCATATGTATGTTTATCACTTAAGCTCTAAAAAGAGAGGAATGAATAATGGAATATAAGTGGCTTTCCACAAGGACAAAAATGGAAATTTTGAGAGCAGGAAATCAGCTGTGATTTAAAATGAATTTAAAGTATAACTTCAGCAGAAACTGATGAAACATGATGACACACTTTTACATTAAGGCAAAATGTCAGCTTGCAAAACTGGGCTGTATAAGGTACTGGCTCCAGGTTGCAAATGTAAAGCTAAACTAAAGTTAAACATACATATCCTCTCCTTTAAGACCATATTGAGGACAATTTTAAGGGTAAAAAAACCCAAACAAAACAAAAATACCTATTGAAGCAATTTCATAAAATAAAGAAGAAAGCAGATTACTCTTTGCAATTATTTCCAATACATCTCTTTAGAGCCTCCTCCTCCCTGGAGAAATAATAATTAAAAATCAGAAATTATGAGGACTTTTATTCATCACTTGTTAAAGAAAATAAAGCAGTACTGAGGAGTCCTTAGCTTGGTCCTCAAGCTGAGATGTGAGACAACTCTCACAGGACAGGTATGCTATTATCAACAAAATGTAAGTGATTTATGTCAGAAGAAGAAAGAGAATTACTATCTTTTATGTTATAGCTCACACCAGTGATGACTGCACCATGCTGATTACTCAGGACACTGATTCTGCATCATAAAATCACCATATTTACAGCCCATAGCTAGAACTTGTAGTTAAAATAATTTTCTTTATATAGTCTTGCAGCTGCAGACATGAACATTACTAAGGCACGGAGGAAGGAGTATTATATCTTTCTTGGAGAGCTTTGTCTCTCACAAGATGAGATCTTTGCATTCTTTCACGATGTTACATTTTTCTTCATCAGTGGGAGAATGGAATCCACATAACAGTTAGTTACTTCCACCTTTCTTTAAAATGGATATTTAATGAAATGCATAAATAGGTATAAAAGCCTCTAAAATAGCTCAGAAACTGATGTACTAACTCAAAATGTCTGCCAGTCACGCAAAACCAAAACAGATATTTCTGCCTTTTTTAAAGAGGTTCATGAGAACAATTAGATGCCAGAAACGGCATTTTTCTGGGGTGTAGATTCCGTCTGTCCATTTACTTTAGAGGATAATCCGGAATTGAATTTAAAAGACAACTGGGGAGCTATGTGAATTTTAGAAGACATTCAGGCCTGCTGCTGAAGGCTGTGAGACCATATGCTTTGCTCCAATAAAATTGTTTTTCAGAAGATACCTGGGGATTTCAGTGGAGGCAATGAGGAAGGGGAGATCCAAGTTTTACATCTTTGGTAGAATAGCTAAGTAGCAATAATTCAGGCAACTATACTGCCATGATGCATTACAAAACCATCTTATCACTAGTAAACTGTTACTTTAAGAGCAAAATTAAAGAAGCAGCAGCAGCAGCAAGGAGCACACTGAAAAATGCAGTGTTACTGTTTCTACCAGCTATCTATTATTCTTCTTCATTTAAAAAACTAATTGTCTTGAAAAAGCATCAAAGATGTGTCACAATATCATGAATTTCCTTCCCCTCAAAAGCAAAGAATTCTAATTTGAAAAGAAAGAAAAGAAAAACCTCCACAGCACATGCTTGCTTTCTTTTTTTTTTTTTTTTTAACTTGGGCCATGCAAAAGAAAAAGAACATGAAGTAGTGTGAAGTAGTATGAAGTAGTATATATTGGGTGATAGCCCTTTACAAGAACTGGGGTAGAGGAAAAGGAAGTATTATCTTAGTATTTTAGCTTTGAACCAAATAAAGGAGGCAAATTACATTCTTCACTGTTTAAGAATAGAGGCACTATCTGACAGAAAGCATTTCCTCCTCAAAGTAGGATGCAATTTTTGCTTCACCCTTTGATCAGAGACTTTACATCTACTGTAGTCACTTCTGTGATTTCACACAAAATTCATAATTTTCAGTTCTTTTAATGCCCCATTTTTGCCTAACAAGAACCTAGTATATATATGTGTATATTTAACTTACCAACTAGAAGCTATGAAACCAGTGACAATAATTTCAAATTATGAGCAATACCAAACCACTAGGAGGATCTGTGTGTTGCTCAACCCACTCGTGCTATAGTAGGATTAAGGCTGGAAGGTCTAAAACACTCTTTTATTCTGTTGTACAGCTATCACTCTGCTACCTGCATTACTCCTTGATGATCAAAGTTAGGCACAGGGACAGAGTACAGTCCTCTTTAGTGAGATGGAGAGCACCTCTTCAAACAAAGTCTTTTCTTATTTGCCTCCCATTAGCATCACTGTGCACTGCATCTAGCTCTTGCCTCACTAGAAACTACTATAATGCAGTCCTATTCTATCAGGACTTGGTTCTAAATTAAACGATAGTAAATGTGTATATGCAAAAGATAGGGGGACTTGGCTGATGTAAAGTATGAATTTGAATACTGTTCCCTGTGTCTCTCTCAAGTCTGCTTTTTAACTTATTTCTCCCATTATTTATACCATTTAATATTATTTATTACGTTAGGAAGATTTTTTTTCAAGAAAAAAAATAAACCCAAACATTTCCAGATGCTAGTCTTTTTACAAATAATTTGAATTTGCATTACTGGTAATTTTAGATGACAAAATATTTATATATTCAGCAGTTCCATCAAATTTAGTAACCTTATCCCTTTTGACATGCATACATATTTTTTTGCTTATTTTTGAGAAATCTTTTAAATTCTTAGACTTCAACAGAATTCAAACTATGCCTTTGCTCTGATGAGAGCCAACTGGCATTAAGCCACTCGTCTTTGTTCACCTTAATTGAATCAGAATTGAAAAAGTGGCCGATGATAAATGACAAAAAAGAGACATATTTGACGTTCTAAAATTTGAAGAAATAATAATTTTAATACTAAACTATTTTTTCCCCATCTAAATATTCCTAAATAATTCAAATATTGTCAAGGAATAGATGATGGAAAATTTTCTGATGAGATGATCATATATAACCGAATTTTCCTTAGGATTTGTACAACTCTTTCCATATTTCCATGTCTTGTTTTTTAACTTCATCAGCAATATCATGCATAAACATTTTCCATCAAACATTACAGAGTGATCTGCAGAAAATGTATAATTTATTACCAAGAATCTTAAAAATATTCTAGTAGCTTTTGAATAGTTTTGATTTTTACTATTTTACTACTTTTTGTCATAGGATTTATTTCTATTTTGGATATATACAGTGCCAAGAGCTTGTTAGCATGAATAAGAAGCAGGCTCAGAATGTGCTCAGCTGTAAGCATAGACCTGCCACCAATTCTCAGGTCTGCTAGGTTTACTTTTTGCCTGTTAAACAGCACAAAGGGGATGTAGAGCAGGCAGAGGCTGTTCTTAGGGGTGTAAATTCAGCATTGACTCTCTGCAGCTTTTCTGTACATTAGAAACAGGCATGAAGAATCAAAAAGCTACAGCCAGCCAGGCTGTATGGGGCTTTGAGCAACCTGTTCTAGTAGAAGGTGTCCCTTCCCATGGCAGGGGGTTGGAACTCTGGGGTTCCTTCCAACCCAAACTATTCTATGATTCTATTTCATATACCCTGATCATGTCTCCAGTAAAAACTCCTCTTCCTCTATCAGGTGTTCTCAAGTGCCCATATATTTAGAGGAGGACTTGATAAAAAAGGATGCTTTATAGAGCATATACTAAATATTATTGAGGGAAATGAAGAGAAATATATGGAAGTATAGTAAACTGAGACACACCGTTAACCATTTTATCACCTGTAATATGTCTTGATGGACTCCTATGGCTGTTTACCTGTCCTAGAAACTCTAAATTCATTTTTTTAAACTAGTGCTTTATCAGCTGGAATACCATGGCTGCTTAAAAGATTTTAACATCATTCATCACAGCTGCTGTCATTTCACAGCACTTAGCAGAACGTCCCACTGTCATATGAGAAGTCAGCACACCTGCTGAAAATTGTGAATATTAATTAAATCTGTAAAAATGAAATAAAGAAAAGTGTATCATTTGGATATAAAGCATCCAGATGCGAACAACCTGGTCCCACCTTAAAAGTAAAAAATTTTTTCCCCAAAAGATTTAATTTCCTGATAAAACAACAGCATATTGTATTTCACATTCTGTTTTACTTTACAGCTGACCAAGTTAGTTCAGAAATAACTACCCCAATCCCTGTTCTGGTTTAAACATTCCTGATGATCTGGATTATTTTGTCTTCTACTAACAAAACAAAACTGAAGTAGAGCACAGCTTTTAGCACAACCAGGCATCACTCCAGTCTCCATCAGTGTTTCAGACATCAGCTGCAGCTGTGCAATTCCATCTCCTTCAGGAGAATTGTCCCCAAATGCCATCAGAATGACTTCTGAGTTTTGAAATCAAAGCCCAATTTAGGCCCTACTTCCCTCCACGCCCCCCTGTAGAGGCTCACAACCTCATCTTGCTGCAGTCACACGATCACCCCATGCGTGCAGGGGTTTGTGGCATGCAGTGTGCCAACCAAGTGCGGGGCCAAGAGCGTAAAAAACCCTCTCAGCGTAATTCAGAAACTTGGGTTCAGTCTGCAGCTTCACAAAGCAGCCAGTTTTCCCTACACTGTCCACTGCTCGGATAATTGGTGTGACATTTAATTTCTTCTTTTCACTACGACAAGACACTTGGGCAGAAAGATCTCTCTTTCAGCACGTGCCTCTGGCCCCAAGTAAAAGGGCGATTACATTTCATGGTTCAGGGGCTGACACCTTTTCCAGGTGGTCAAGAGCAGCCTTCCCCTTCTCTATCCCTCTGCTGAAAATGAGGCATGATGGAAAAAGAAAGCAAATATGCATCCTGTAAATTTATGTTGTCAGGTAGTTATATACAGATAAAACCTGGCAGTCACACTATTAGGTATGATGCCTATGCCATTTCTCCTCCCCAGATTTGATGCCTAAGCAGAATTGCTTGACAAATATGTGGCACATAGGTTTAACTATTTCAGATAAACCAGAGGTGTCTATGGATTAACATTGACCTTCAAGGTCAAAAGCTGTGGCTCTATTTGCCTTTTCTCCCTGTGTCACCTCTGCTCTTGGTTAGTCCTTCAGGAATAAGACAGCTTATGCCACTGCAGTTCAGTTTCATATATTGGTTTGTATCTTGAGTTTCTGAGAGTTGTCCTCTATTTCACTGCAGAAGAAATCTGTCTTGAAATAACACTGCAGGGCACCACAGAAATTCTGTAAACAAGAGTAAAATACTGACCACAGCATTAGCAAAGATATTGTAATCTTATAAATCAGATGTCAGTTATGAGATTTGTTGGATATGAAACTGCAATAGTACTCTTTTTGCTACACTTACTAGCTGCTACAAAAGACTACAACTCTGACAGAACAACAGATTCAACCCCTGCAAGAAAGTTATCTTTTTTATTTTTTCTTTATTCAGTGTTAATATGATATAGTCTGCACCAATTAAAGAGTACAATTTAAATACATGAGTTTAGGAATATTGTTCCAACTGAGCATTTTTACAGCCAAGATATCATAAGAGCAATGGGATGCAATTAAATGAATAAGCAACAGTTAAAGATTATCAGCTTCGTGGTTGAGCCACTGCAGTATTGTCTTTGAATAAATCACAAACAACTTTCCTCAAATGAACAAGCAAGCTACTAAAGGAACGGTTTCACCCTGTAAGCTATTACAAAATGTACAATTAGAGACAAGCTACATTCAGCAGAGAGAAACCCAACCCTTCCCAGCATGACAAAAGGCTCTATTTTATAAATATTCATATATAGGTAAGCCAGCTATAGTCAGATTCTCCAAAGCTCATAAACAGAACAGCAACAAACATGGCAGCTAAGTTATTTCCCAGTGAAACAAATACAGCTTCTCAGAATAATGCCTTCAAGGTTTTAAACAGCATAGCAGCATTTAAATCCTTTATTTTCTTTATTGTTGCAGATATCTGTAAGAACAGATGGTTTCAAAAAGATGTGTTTCCATTTAGGCTTTTGCCGCACTGTATTTATGAGAGGGTACAGTCACAAGACACAGGCCACCTGGCTTTGAGCTGTGATTCAGCTGCAGAACTGGATTAGGTGAAAATCTTTTGCAACATTAAAGAAGTTGCTGGAATTCTGTAGGAATAAAAATCCTGCAGTTTGAAAAACTATACCCTGTTTCTGTAAGAATAACTATACCTGATACTCTATTTAGAAAAAAGAGTAAGGAAGAAGAAAGAGTAAATGATTCTTTTAGATCCAGGAGGTAGCCTGTTATTTGGCTGTCATTGCCAAAAACTGAGGAACAAACCTCTCAATTTATATGACTAGTGAGAAGAAATATGTTCATGAAATCTAGTCCTAAAGTCTCATTTCCAACCGCAGAGCTAATGAATGATCTATAAAAGTTACTTATTCCTTTCTGCAAAAATATATGTGGCTGGGTACATGCACAGTTGTTTATCTTTACGTATTCAGGAGAGCTGTAAGTGCATTTTAAAGACATGCTGTGTTTTATCCTTTCAGCCATAGTTTTTGAATGATGTTTTGTGAAACCTATTCATTCTGTTGGAGTCCTGGAAAAGAGTAGAAGGTGACAGAGAATTAATCAAAGACTTCTCCTGGTATCAATCCATTCAGGGGCTGAATACACATTTTCTAAGGGCTGAAGCACAGACACCTACATGTGGCAGCTGCAAAATTTGTTCTGGATGGATATAACCATACTACTGACAGAAAGAAGCAAGGGGAAATGAAAGCAACCTATCGCTTGAGTCTGACGCAGCGTAAGCTGCCAACAAGCCTCTTCTCTCTCCTGCTCAGCATTCCTCACTGTGAATCCTGTGGTCACAGCCAAACTATGGTTTTGGAAATATGCAATGTAGGAAAGAAAAAAAGAATTATTTTCCACACCCTAAAGAACTCGCTTGAGAACAGGCTAAATTCGAAGACCCATTTAGGCTAACACAGAAGTTCACCTCTGCCTATGACATGTACTTAGTGCTGTGGTCTCCAGATTCAAAGAAAGTAAACTACTGGGGAAAAGAAAGCAAGCCAGAAAGCTTAAATTCAATGAAAAATATCCTTTACTTATTAAAGAGTGAAGAGACATTGTCATCCTTCCACATGAAACAGCTAGAAATTTAAAGACTTTTTTTTTTTTATTATTCCTGGTTGATATAATCTAGTTTATTTCCTCAGTCTTGCAAAAGATTTCTGCCTAATATGACTCTGAAGCTCAACAAATCACAGTTTGAAAAGGGGAAGATGTTCATGTTTCTGATCATTGATTATTGTTAAATGTAATTAACCAAATTCTGAAATGAAGAGTGTTTTCACTTTGGAAATATCTGAATATGTGCTTCTTTAAAAGCTTGGTTTGCCAGAAAAGCATCAACACTCTTTTTGAGACTCAGCAAAGGTATTTATAGCCATTCTAAAAAAGGGAAAAGAAGTTTGTTTCTATTTTAATACCAGATAAGCACAGACAACCCACACAGAGTTTAGTAGATAAGCTACTGACAAGGTGATTTGCTTTGACTTATCAGCCATATAGGCAGGTCTTGCCAGCCTTGGAAGGCTTGGACATGCTTTACTTCTTTGCTCCCCCCCATCGCAAATCACCACTTTTGGTGACATTAAATTTACCAAACTTAACTCACACAAACTGAAATTGCACTGGAGTATGGTTTCCTGTTGTAAGATTATTTTTGAAGACAGCAGATCATGTGCCCCAACTCCTGCTTATGTTAAGGACACTTTCAGGTCCTCCAGTTGTGTATTGTACTGAACACTGGATCTTAATTCCCTGGCTCTGAAGCCACAGCATGTTTAGTTAGGCCCAAAAAAAAGACAAATGGCCCTAGAAAATGTGTTGTTTCTTTTTTTTTTTTTTTTCTTTTTTTTTGTCACATGGCACAGTATTCCAATTTGAAGCGTGTTTATTTCTTGGTTGCATTCTCTCACCCAGACATATGCAGATACATCCATCATGTATACGTCCAGAAAGGAGTTAGAAAGTCAGAGAATGTATTTCATAAAAAGGACATTTAAAATGACCATTTACTAATATTAATTATGGGTGATAATTTGGCTCTATGATATTAGTTATT
>WTXV02062537.1:0-12184 GCA_009823435.2 Nymphicus hollandicus
GAGACAATTAGAGAGGTCTGAATTAATTTGTTAGACCTAAGCCCTGTGCAGTGTAATATAATATTTCTTCTTCCTAGCTTAAAAAAAAAAAAAAAAAAAACAAGCCCCAAATGATTCTGTACAGCTCAGTCTCCAAGCCAGAAGACTGCTGTTTAACTACAGTTAGGAACATACCACTGACTCAGTGGATCAATGACCTTCTTGTAGTATCATAGGGTGTCAGGTTGCAGTTTCTCAGGTTTACTGACCAACTTTCCCAGCTCACAGAGAAAATAAATGGACTATCTACCCTACCCCCACTTCTACAATGAATTCCTTTCCTTCATTTAATGTTAGTGTCATTTTGATCTCTGCTATGTAATCCCACATAGTGGTGTACAACTAGTGACTCAGGCTTGCTGGTGATGAAGGATATAGCCTCTGCAGATACAACAGAAGTACATAGCCTCTGCAGATACAACAGAAGTACTCTACATACTCCAGTGAAAGACATTTCCATCCACCTTGTTCAATGAGGGGGTTGACTGGGAGCATGTGGAAATCTGGCAGTAACTCTCTGACAGTAACTGCTTCTCTCTCCCAGCTGTCAGGGAGGGAAGGAACAGCAGCCGAAAGGGAGTATTACGTGAGGAGTGCATATGAAATAGGGCTCCCACTTATGGGAGGTAGAGGGAGAAGAAGGATGTGTCAGCATCCCTCCCCTGGCAAAAATTCCTCCATCACACTGAAGTCCCTTTCTTCAACCCTCAGTCTGTTCTTGAACATGATTTCTAGACACTTAGGGAAAAAAAAAAAGAAAAAAACAAAAAAAACCACAACCAACTTTTTCCTAACAGTTGATAGAATGTTAAAAGGACACAAGTACACGCTTCATACCTATAGCTAATTATCATTTAATTGAAGGAGAGGATTAGAAGAGTTAAACAGTAACGTGTGCTTGATAAGCTTGAATAGGTTAGGGTAACCTCTACTGTAGGAAGCTTGCAGATCTGCTGTGTTTGTTGTGCTTGCTGCTTTTGATTCTTGTCCTGCAATGCTTTTAAATTATTAAATTGAATGGAATATGGCTTTGGTTCAATGTATTCTTAGTTTTTAACTTTTTGCCCATAAATTGTGATAGTACAAGCTGCAAAATGGACAATAAAAGGAATGCATTGAGATTTCCTATATGAATCATAGCCTCTTGGCTAGTGACATGGAAGTATTTTATCTGTCCTAACAGATGTACTTAAGATTGTATTACTGGGAAAGAGAGGTAATGAGTCTACAGAGCAGATCTAGAAATGCAATTTTAATGCTGCTGGAGGAGAGTAAGGTGGGGCAGAAGATGACTGGGTGCTCAGCTTTCAAAGCCTGCAGAGTTGCAGGAAGTGTTCCAAAGCTCAATGGCAGTGTTTCACAGCAGTCTCACAAAAGGGGAACATGTCCTTCCTTTTACCTCCCTTAAGTGATTTTTCTATTTTCTTAGTGTAACGGGCCTTGCATTGGATCACGACTGGCTGTACAGCACAGACAGGTGTTTTGCCAGACCAAAGATGGGACTGCTGTGTCATCTGATAAATGCAGTGCCTTACCAAGGTAGGACAGGAATCCCTTATGTCTGAAATCACTATCCTTTGCAGAGATGTTGGATGAACTAGTGGCTTAATTGGCAAATTTTTTGTTTCCCTCATGGAACACAGAGGTCATGCTGCAATCCATACAGCCACATGGTACAAATCTTACCAGGCTTAACCCTAGACTTCACTATTTGTTCCTATGAACCCCAGAAAAAAACCACTAGTTGGCCAGCAAGTAAAAAGTCTTCTATGCATGCTGAATCCTACATGAAAGGCTGTGCTCTGTCTTCTTCAGCTGCCAGTCTTCTTACTTATTTAAACAAATGCTGTAACTTGGGGAAAAAAGGGACTCCACAGCTTTTGTTTTCCTACAGATAAACTCCACAGTCAACATTGTAAAGACATATTTACATGTAAATCATGCCTGATCATGACTGAAAATTAATATAATTGGCTTTTTAGCTCCCAGTCATGTATTTTCATTATCTGTGTGAAAAACAGGTAAGAACTAAGTATGCCTATACATCATCTTTGAGACAGCGTAGAAGGGAAAAAGAGGGTTTTAGAGAACTGTTTTTGTCCCCACTGGCTGCAAAGCCATGAAAAGGTTACAAAGCCCTGCTGGGTCTTACTGATCACTTCACTCATTGCATCTTTTCAGTGGTTTGGCACTTCATGGAGAGGACATTTCAGCCAAATGCTTAAACAGTTCAGATGGTCATTTAACTCCAGTAGTGCTATATTAGTGCATGCCTGCTGAAGGTATGGTCCTTGACTGCAGTTACCAACTGCCTTTCAGCGCACTGGAGTTACCCTCACCCCATGAAGACCTGACCCATACAGTGCTCTGAGAATTACTTTTGGGATAGGCAAGGTTTGCTGTCCCCAGAGCTTGCATGACACCTGGAGTGGTGTGCATTTGCTCCCTGAGCAGCATGGTGATGATCCACCTCTCTCCCCTCCTTCCTGTAGGCCACTGAGCACCCAAAACTGCTGGACCGACCTCTGTGGTGTGCACTGGAGGGTCAGCCTGTGGACCGTCTGCACAGCTACATGCGGAAACTATGGCTTCCAATCCCGGAACATCAACTGCGTGCACATACACACCAACAAGCCCGTGATGGAGCATCACTGCTCTTGGAGGCCACGGCCAGCCAACTGGCAGCGCTGCAACATCATGCCCTGTGAAAATGGTACTTTGCTGAGAGGAGGGGAGCCAGCACGGCAAGGAGGGGAGGAAAGATGGCAGAGCTGTCTCTCAGAAAGGCAGCACTGGACCTGTAGCTGGGCATCCTGGGGTACCTCCAGCCCAAACATGTGCAAAATGCAGCGTCCAAAACTCAGCACCCCAGCAGGGAATGGTGCCTATTTTGGTTTGTTGGTGATGGTGCTAGTGCTGGGATTACATCCCCTTGCTAATAGCATGTGAAATGGCTGATGCAGTCTTAACTTCCCATTGATGGTACAGACAGAAAGAAAAGCATGAATCGCAAACAGGCTGCTGGCTATAGCTAAAATACAGTAAGTCTAAATCCAATGGTTAGGTTGATGATGGGAATTCCTGGAGTTGAGGCTGCTTGCTCTCAGGTGACAAGTAACTAACTGGGCCTGCCAAAAGACTAGATAAGTTACAATTTTTTTTTTAAAAGCAAAAAAAGATAGATAATATGCCTATTTGGAAGCTATGCCCCACTATGGCAGCATCTGCTTGGGAAACACCAGGCAGCACAAGTTTTAATTGCTATCTTCTCATTTGCCCTGGCTCCCACTTCACTGGCTAATTGTGATGGACAGATCCCATCCTCAAGCACACAAGCCAGTTGCTGTGCAGTCATCACAGAAGTAGCAGCAGAGCCCACCTGTGCTTGCCTGCAGCCGCACCAGCTGTGAGGCTCCATCTCAGTAGAGACAAAGCAGACTTCAGAGGTCCAAATATGTGAGCTGAGTTTGGGGTGTCCTAATGGAAGTGGAAGGGCTGAGGAAGCTTACAAGTACCAAACATGACCCTTGCTGTCACTGCAGCCTCTTCCTGCTATATATAAATGTCCTGTGATGATCCCCTTTCCAGCCTTAGCATGGGAAGTAGGACTCCCTCAGGCAACAACACTCACAAGGTCTTTCAGGGATGCTGGACAGTTTTCCAGTCTGGAGGTCCAAAGCAGGAGGCTGTGGGCCTCCAAAATTGTCAAAATAATACCAGGACCAAAGTCCTAGGGGAGCTCAAAAAGTGTCTTAACATCCTCACCCCAAGCTGTGCTCTGAAATGCACTTGTAACAAACACACTACAACACCTGCTCAGCTGAGGTAACACTCCCACACACTGTCTCTTCAAGTGCAAAAGGTTGGCCAAAGTGCCTTTGAGCTACTCTATTAAACTG
Source organism: Nymphicus hollandicus (assembly GCA_009823435.2). Lineage (NCBI taxonomy): Eukaryota > Metazoa > Chordata > Aves > Psittaciformes > Cacatuidae > Nymphicus > Nymphicus hollandicus. Next base: position 3,939 of record WTXV02062537.1, read on the forward strand.
AGTTTCCAGTTTTATTTACTACATCATCTCTGGTCTAACAACCGTTTTAAAGCCTCCCTAAAATGCTGGTGGGTGACATACTGACAGTGTTTGAGCAGCCACAGAAACCCTCTCCCCAGGACTCTGAAAGTGAAGGCTCCCAGCACGTTCTCCTTTGAGCCTTTGGCCACTTGAAGTCCTGCTTAGCAAGTGAAATTCATGCTCATAGTGAGACTTCCCAATGCAAAGCTGTTTTGGTCCCCTTCTCAGCCACCCCAGGAAATGTTTTCAGGTAAGAAATCTTTCTTTCATTGTTTCATCACCGTTTCTCCTTTTTGTTTCCCCTTTGGCAGTGGAGTGCAGAGACACCACAAGGTACTGTGAAAAAGTGAAGCAGCTCAAACTCTGCCAGCTCACCCAGTTCAAGTCACGTTGCTGTGGGACTTGTGGAAAAGCTTGAAGATGAAAGCAGTGGAAATGGAGGAACAAGGGGATCACAGACTTTGCTTCAATGACGCAAGGACTTTTACAGAAAGTATAAATGGAGTGGAATTCTTTTTTTCATTTTATTTATTTATTTCCCTAAAAGAAAATCTAAAAAAAAAAAAAAAGAAAAGAAAAGAAAAACTTTTACCAAATCATTGTTCACAAGTTTTCTCTTCTATGAATCTGGGAAATCCTGCAGCAAAACATGATCATGAGGGTAGACCACAAAGAGTCAGTGAGTCCCATGCCACCAGGAATGGACCTGAGGGTAGTGGGGCTACCCCATAATCCATGTACACTAGCAGACAGGTGGGGAAATGGATCAGTATAAAAACATCACATTGGACCACCACAATATGAATCAGATACCCAAACAGCTAGACAGGTCATGGGCTACTGCAGGGAAAAAAAAAAAAGAAAAAAAAGGCAAAACTAAACATTGAGCTATGTGCTATATAGACACTTCATCTATCTTAGATACTTCATCTATCTTAGATGACTTTGAGAGCATAAGCATATGATTTTGCTTTATAAATCTGTTACAGATGAGATCAGATTCCTTTCTGTCTTTCTAAATCCCTCTGTCCTTCTCATGACAGGCCTTCAGACTTTTTCAGTGGGAGATCCTGGTATCTTTGAGGATCTGGTGCCTGGGAAAGTTGAAAACAGTGTGTAATGTGAGCCTGAAGTACACCAGGTGGTGCGTGTGAGGGAGGATTAGGGATAGGAGGGTTGCCCTCAGCACAGAGGTGAGGTAATGGTGATAATTATAGGAGATAAAGTATGATCTACTATTGGCAGACTGTAGTACAAACCTGAAAATGTTGTCCTGTAGACAGCACAGACAGGAAAGATAGAAATTGTCTGTGATAACAGGAGCTGTTTGGCATACTGCATCCTACTAACACTTACTTGAAAAGAGAGGAGTACTAGTTCCCAGAGTTCAGATGCTTTCAAACCTAGGGTTTTGGAAAGGTTTCAAGCAAACATGAAATTCATCTCTCCTGACAGACAAGCAAGCAGTAGGAAAGAAATAGGAAAAAGGTGTATTCTGATTCCTTGCCATTATTGCTGCTCAGTAGAAAAGGAACAGATTCAGCATCAGGCCCAGAAGACTAACACAAATAATTTTTAACAAACTTGCTTCCCTCCAATTGCCTTCCACAACAAAACAGGTGCTATAAAGCAGCACATTTTTAAGCCCATGTATAACACACTGCAGATACAATCTAAAAAAGTATAAAACCCACAGCATGATTTTGCATGCTGTCTGTAAGTCTTTCCCCCTGACCAGCTGCAGTAGTTATTCAACCAGTGATGTATTTCATGCTTTAGTTCTTGGGCCCTCTCTGCTCTGCTCGGAATAGGGCCCTAAAATTAGAGGAAATCTGCAAAGCACAGCATTTGAGCATTGTGAAACTTTAAAGGAGATCTATCTGGACCTGAGGCTTTGGTTCAAGACCATCTCTAAATTAAAGGCTTGGCTGTGCCTCTCCTGTCACCCCCAGTGGGGCTCATGCCTTGTGGTACGTTAATGAAGTTTTGTTCGAGTACTGCTGTGTTACAGCTTCCATGACATGTAGATTTTTCAGCAAAGCTGGGAGTCTGCTTTTGAGGTCAGTGGGAGGTTTATGACATTGAACTGTCTCAAGTTGGGTTACTTCAAACACATCTGGCAGTGAACACTTTTATTACAAATGGGTCTTCAAGAAATAGTGTAACTAAGCATCAGTGTAACTTTTTATTTAATAAAAGAAGAATGTCCTTTGATGTTATGTAAATGTATACCTTTTCTGTATATTTATTAGGATTTCTTTTATAAAAAGTGCAATATTAATAATTGTACATTATTTTGTCCAGATAAAACTATTTGTTTGGGTTTTTTTTAAATCTCCCTAGAATTTTGTTCCTCTATAATCAACAGTAATAGCATACTTCTCTTAATTTTAATAGCATATGCATTTAATTGGGGATCTGCTTCACTGTGCACAGAGTGCATTATAAAATATGACATGAGGGAGGGATGATGCTTTTAACTTGTGAAATATTAGTTACGCATGGAATGAAGGACAGTTCCTTAAAAACAATAGTAACGATGATGATGATGTGGCTATTTCTAGTACAGTGGTCAACAAAAAGCAGTACAGGGAAGTATTTTGATTTGTTTAATAGCAGAACATATTCAGATGCTCACATGTTGAATAACAGCTGTGTAAGCACACACAGGATAAACACAAAGGATTAGACCCGGAGGGGCCACTGTTTTGTCTCTGCACAGTGTAGATTTATTTACACGTCTGTCCTCTTAATTGTGAGTTGGCAGCATCTCAGTAAGGACTGCTGGGTATTTTATGAAAGGATGCTTTCCTCCTCTAAAAAGAAAACAGAACTACAAACTTGTATTTATATAACTTTTTGTATAAGTAATGCAAGTTACTTATTTAACTACTGCTGTCTGACGTGTTGTTTATTAATCTTAAAAACAAAAGCCAAACAAAGAGCAAAGCTGTTGGAGTACTCTGTCCTTACTCTGTATTATGATACAGCTGTTACACAAAGTGGAAATTATCTACCTGCCTTGGGGAAAGAAGATGTCTTAATTTGTTTTAAAAAGTCTCCAGCCATTAAGATTCTGCATCCTGTCTTACATATCTGTTTTAATTCTTTATTTGCTTTGCTTTACTCTTTTTTGCTAATATCTTGCCTCTATTGCTCTTGCGGAAGTATACAGCCACCACTGCTGGTCCTAGGATCATGAAAATCAGTAAAAGTATACTCCTGTCTCTCTATGCAGCAATATTTAAAGACATCTTGTAACTCTCCTCAGCAGCCTATGGCATGAAGCAAACCCTACTGCTTCAGTCTTTCCTTATAGGATGCTGCTACCTTCAGCAATGGATCTTCCAACTCCTCAAAGCATCAAGTGTATATGTAGAAGGAAACCTCGTAATAGTCAGAACTAGTAGGAGGAGAGAAAAAAAAACAATAAATAAATAAATAGCACTTTCTCTCAGCAATGACAAAGTGTCTGTCCTAAAAGGGAACAGTGATTTTGCTCTGATTTACTGACAATTTCTGTAGTATGATGTTCCTGCATATGCGGTTTAGACACCTACACTGCAGGTGTAGACACCTCACACATACATAAACACACACACAGATGCAAGCCAAAGACCAGATCTGAGACATCCAAGCAACAGAACTAACAGTCATTCATTTTGAGTAATACAAGTACAGAAGCTGGTGTTGATGTAAAATGAACAGCAGGCCACCTTATGTTCTCAATAGAATAATTATTCTCCTTTTATGTATATGACTCTGGTTACCAGTCAAACCAAAAAGCTTTCAAAACCTTGAAATTAAGCTTCCAGTTTTGTTCTCCCTACCAATTTTCCTCAAGGGAAAAAAAACCAGTTCTGCAATAAGCAGAAAAATGCAGTGCTGAAAGGTTCCCCACAGGAGATTTACTCCTCCCCCCTGTTACAGGGCAATGTAAGCACAGCTAAACTACTCCAGGCATGTATGTCTGCAAACACAGAAGCACATAATGATTTGAGATGGAAGGGACTTTGAAGACCATCTAACTCCAACCCCCTGCCGTGGGCAGAGATACTTTTCATTAGACCAGGTTGTTCCAAGCCCCGTCCAACCCAGCCTAGAACACTGCAGGAGATAGGGCAGCCACAGCTTCCCTGGGCAACCTGTGCCAGTGCCTCACCACCCTCACAGTGAAGAACTTCTGCCTAATGTCTAATCTGAATGTACCCTCTGGCAGTTTAAAGCCATTCTCTGTTGTGCTGCCACTACATGTCCTTGTAAAAAGCCCCTCTCCAGATTTCCTGTAGTCCCCCTTTAGGTACTGGAAGCTGAACAGAGCCCAGGCAGAAGACTCCACTCTGCTGGCAGAGCAAGTGTCCTGGGAAGATCAGCAAGACACTTCAGCTGCCTTGAGCCAGGGACAGGGTTTATAAAACTCTGATAACAAGGGCTTTTAAGCCAAAACAATGAACAAATGGTGTGCTGCTTGTCCAGGCTGCAGTTGTCTCTCCTTCCTGCTAACACATTGCTTACCTCTTAGAAAGTGGAAAAAAAGGGAAAAGTGAGAGTGTTGTCTAAGTCTTTAAGCCCTCTGCAAAGAAAAGCTTTATATTTGTGCAGATATAAAAGTATGCAGTTTTATGTGCCTAAAAGTGAAGGGGACACTGGTGGGTTGTAGTCTGGCTACATATAAAGACTGTTTGTTTAAGCAGCAGCAGGATGTGAACAATTTCATGGTAAACGTATAGTTATCCACACATACTTAGAATGACATGGGCATGGAAAACCACTCCCTACTACCATCTTTAATACTATAAAGTAGCCTGCTGCTTCTAGGTCTTGGATGAGGTCTGAGCCTACTTCATTTACAAACTCCCCAGGGCTAGTGACAAAGCACAATAATAAAACCTGAACCAGAAAGATCATACCAGACAGGCTCTGAACAGCTTGGTCTCCAAGTGAGGAGCTAGGGTTTTTTTCTCTTAAAGAAGTGCTTAATGATTGGGCTGAGGAGTAATTTGGTCTGGGCTATATGGAGACTTCCCTCCACCCTTTTCAGCATGCTGCTTTTTTTAAAAAAGCATAAATTACTAGTTTAAATAAATAGCCCATAAGGTTGTTGGGTGCTTGTTAATATATTTCACCTACTGAAACACTGATGGAGTCAGTTTTCAACTAATAGCATATAACCTAGTGATTTTATTACCAAGAAAAAAAAATCTGCCTGTTAACCCACCACATACAAATCACAGCAAATCAAATCCAGCTGTGCAGGGAGGCTCTCACAGGCACTTTTCTTTTTTAGCAGAGGGCAAACAGAGTAGGGACCTGCTCTCCCAGCAAAGCAACATGCTCAAACCTGTGTGATGGCACATGGTAGTGCCATGTGAGCCCTCCTTCCTGTCTGGGGATAGTTCAGACCAACAAGCACAGTGCTAGTGAGCTGGTGGAAACAGGGAATATAGAGCCAAACACGCTACTGCCTCTGTAAGAGTTACCCTGTTCCTTACCTGCTGAATGCAGCCTAAAACAGACATGCAGCCAGATGAAGTGAAATCAGGTTGCCCAAAAATAATATTTCCCCATAAAAGCAAGAAGAGAGGCACAAATCACTGGGACTACTGCTTCCAGTGTGGGAAAGAGGCAGAAGAAGACACTATTACAATAGAGGAAGAGGGATTTGTAATGGGATCAGCCAAAAGCAAACACTGCTCAGAAAAGTTGTTAGGGAATTTTCCCATCCCAGTGAACCCAGATCACAGTTTTCTGCCCAAATGCCTCCTTCCAACTGAGAAGACATGGCTTCCTTGGGGAGATCTCAGCCATGCCCCAGGAAAGTCTTTTTTTTTTTTTTGCCTTGAAAAGAAAGGAATTGCTTTTTCATATGTAACGTTCAGCTGCCTCCTGTCTCTGGAGCACTATGCCCAGTATCAATATTCCTTCCTTCTGTGATATGAACATCCTCAGTCCTTGCTGAGTCATCCTATTTATCTTTCAACACTTTCGTCATAGCCCTGAAACACTTGAGGTGCTGACAATTTGCTCTCTCTAGCAATCCATAGCACTGGATGAAGCCCTGTTTAGCATTTGTGGTAGAAAAGTTTCTGAACTTTTCACAAATTTGCTGCCTGTTCAAATTTCTAGACCATAAGTGTATGACTTACTGATTGCTTTGACCTCTTACCTATTGCCAGCTGCAAATCTTCTCCAGATGGAGTAACTGTCTCCTCCAGATGTGAGGCAATGGGGTTTGCAGTCTTTGCAGGCACAGGTGGTTGAAAGGCTGGTATCATATGAGTCAAACTGAACTGATTAGTTAACTTCCCCATTATTCTGGGTAACTTAATTTATTTGAGAGTTGTTTTACTTTGTTTCCTGCTAAAGACTGGAGAATAAAGTATTTTTGCTTAGATTTTTCCCAGACGGGACCCACAGTCCTCAATGGCTGAGCAGACATCCAGGACCTCCCAGGAAGCTGCTACCCTTCTAAAATTTAGTTTGATGTGTCTCCTTAATTCAGCTTTCATGTGAATTAACAGACGTGTTTTGTGCTTTGCCCTGGAGATCAGTAGCACTCTGTGTTTTCAGGGAATCATGATGAAGCTATCCCTCTAAACAGGCTCTGCAGTGTACATACAGGAGACTGCCCCTGACATGTATTGGCAGTGACTACATTAATTGATACCAGTAACCTGCTCTGGCAGTGACAATTTTCACCTATTATTGCTTAGCACAAGCCTCCCTCCTTCCTCTTTTTTGCATCCCCTGGATGCCTTTTTCAACCCTGCCGAGGACAAAGCCCTTGGCTTTCATCATTGCGTTTTGGCTTTTTAAACATTTTTCAATAGTATTCTTTGTACTTATGCCAGTGTTTAGGTATTCATGCCATTATCCAGTCTTAGAAAGTACCAATGAATGAAATAGGTTGATTACACCTGACTCCCCTCGTTCCACCCATTTGTTCATGGGATGAGAAGCGTTGTCGTGTGCTACATCATAAGTGCAAGGTTCATCAGCTCCTCCAGGTTGCTCTGAACACTGGAAGCTTGCCCAAAGGCAGGTGGTCTTTTTATTCACTCATTTTTGCCCCACAAAAGAGGCAAGATCGCCACAGAGCATCTGACAGGTTTCTGAACAACTGCTAATTCATCCAGCACTAGCATCTAGTTCTGCCCTGCACACAGGTGTAGTTTAGTTTTCCTCCTCCTATATGTAACTTCAAAAACTAAAGGTGTGGTTCCTTTTTTTTTTTTTTTTTAGTTATACAAGTAGTGACCTTTTAAGCTCTTTTACAGGGCTTCTAACTTGTATATGTACTCTTATTTCTGAGATTGTGACCACTCTAAGAAAAAGTTAAATTTAATTGGCACAAACATAAGGTAAAAACAACTTCTGTTCATCTTTTTCCAGGAAAACAGTAACTCAATCCTGTGTACTGCAGTGCAGCCCATCTTTATTTTCTGTGTTAAACACCTTAATTCTCCCCCAAATTATAATTTTCTATTCTGCTGATTTTCTAATGACACTGACCTTTTTAATCAAAATTGAATTGCAGCCTTTCCATGCAGTATATCACTTTGTTATCATCAGTCCACTCAAGGAGAAGTAGAGGAGTCTGACAGAGCCAGCGTTAAACAAACCCTTCCTCCAAGGGAGGTCAGGCAGCACACAAAGGCTGTGCTTCAGGGCAGGCACTGAACAACTTAGTGGGAAGGGAGGGATGCACTTCAACAGCAGTTCCAGCCAAGCTAAGTCTGAGCTACCTGAGCCTCCTGTTTCTTTCTGCACTGACCTCCTGCACCTGATTTGGTAACTGTGCAACTATGTGACGCACTGGTTCAGAGAAATGGAGTCTTAACCTTACTAAAACACTGATTTGCCTTCAGCCAGGTAAGTCTCCTGATCCACTCCATCATGCAGTCTGACAATGCTAATGTTTTTACCAGAAAGAGAGACAACTGGGGAAACATGCAGCTGCAGGTAGAGATAAAGGTGAGACAGCAGCAGCCCAAGCTTTAGTCAGCTTTAATTTCTGTGGAACCACACCTTTCGTCATTCAAGTGAACTCATACTGTTCCTTAGTGTTATCATATATTGTTTTTAATAAGGCTTTTATACATTTAGGTAGAACTTAGGGGGAAAAAAAAAAAAAAAAAACAGCCCTGGAAGATCTCTATTTTTGTTTCTTAGGAGGAGGATATCTGTCTCAAATAAAGAGCAAGAGTTAGCTGGGGGAAAGAAAA
>WTXV02062540.1:0-23483 GCA_009823435.2 Nymphicus hollandicus
TCCTGCTCTGGCAGGGGGATTGGACTAGATGATCTTTTGAGGTCCCTTCCAATCTCTAGCATACTGTGATACTGTGGTACTGTGATACGATAAATGGGCAGGAGTAAGGCATGGGTCCCCTTTTATCTGACTTCCTGGAACAAAAATTAGTCATCTTGGATCATTAACAGTGTTTCGAGCTCCCCCCAAAATATCATTTATCATTCACACTTATGGAATAAGAAAGGATACAGGTTTTCTCAGTCTATTCCCATTCTTATGAGTTTAAACTTTAACATCTATAACTCTGTGAAAAGCATACAGCCCTGCTCACAACGCAGATTGCATAGGTGAACAAAGTCCTTTTCTTGGAGCAGATTTTCACATGGGAATATATGGAAAATTAACATGCCAATGCTAATGACATTCCATAAGAGAATCATGTGTTGTGGACAAGGTAGGCCATATTTGCACATAAAAAGCCAACACGAAATAGTAAGCTGAATGGATTGATTTGTCCTGAACCTGAAAAGATGTAAATATGGTCAGTATTGTAAAATTCACTTTGTTTTATATTCTGTGGCATTTGCAGACATAGGACGAACTGAGATGGCATGCACAGGGATGCCATACAGATATACTAGTAGCACTGAAGTGGTTACAGTTTTTATTGCAGACAACATGAAATGAGTATGATCAGCAGATAGAGAAGGAAAGGACAAGCGGGGAAGACAAGAGGAATGGTGCTGGGGACAAGCGGGGAAGACAAGAGGAATGGTGTTGCACTGCTCACACACTGCCTTGTCACCTCCAGATAATTTGTCTTGTCACAGACATACCCACGACACCACCGCTATCAAGACATTTAAGTGTACCTTTGTTTCCCTCTACATATTTTATCCAATGTAGTCGCTGAACAATTTTAAACACTTCTAAAATCTGCTGCAGTTAGCATGTATTCCTCTATTCAAATCTGTTTCATTGCTCCAGAAATTTATTTGGCTGTGAGCTACTACAGTATCAAGGTAACTTCCAGGTACATATTTGGATTTTGAAGGCCAATAGATAGAAAGGAAGCCCAAAGCTTCTTGATCAGAAGCATGAATACCTGCTCTCAAACTACTTTTCCCCTTAGAAAACTAAGCTGAAGGTAGTGACTCCTCCAGCAGTTAGATGTCTAGTTACACTTTATAAATAACCATTCATTCCCAGAAACAGAAATTAGGTTTTTATCCTAATGCTCTGGATAGTAAAATGATTAATTAACAATAAGAGGAAGAAAGGATGAGAAAGAAAAGAGGAAGAACATGGTCTGGTTAATCACAGGTTGCTGTGCCATATTTTGATATATTCAGGCTGAAATTTTATAAGCACATATATTTCCATAAATGCAGGCATACAAATATACGTATGTATGCAGGTATGTATTTGATTCAGAGATGAAAAGTAAAGTATTCTGTGTTTTCAAAATTTATCCAAGATAATTTCAGAATATGGGTATTTATCTGAGTTTTTCATATGTTAATGCCTGAGAACTGCATACACAACCATGGTACCTTGTGTCCAGCTGTGGGCTTTAAAGTGTTTGAAAATTAGGCTTCACAGTTCCATTTGAAATTTTCATAAATAGGGAAACATTGTCTAGAGTAGCAGAATTCATAAAGAAACAGTAGAAAATGTTCTTTTCCAGGCCAATTTCTTGCAAAGAAATCTTTATGCCCCAGAAGATTTACTTATAAATCAACTGTCAGAGCATCTGGAAAACATGCTACATCTGCACTTTTACCTGGATTATTTACCCTCTTGACTGTTGCAAGCTTTAACAGGGTTTTCAGGCAGAGAAAAAGATTATCTGAAAGTTACGAGCAATATACATGTGGCTCTTCCTCATGACCCAGAAATTCATCTGGACTTACTTTCATGAAGCAGTCTTTCAATATCATGTTACTGAAACTCATCACCCTGCACTGCAGAAAAGTCTTGATTGTCATTTTCTGCTTGTGCAACCAAGTTGGTCAGCTATTAACTGACCTTTCCTATAAAAGCTATACAGTTTTGGAAGTAAGCTTCAGTGCATGTGTTCATGCAGATACATACAGTCTATTACTGTGGCTTTTGCAGGATCAGAGAAACGTATTCCTGTCCTCTTGCACAGCAAAGAGAAAAGTCATTGTTCTGCAAGGGAAATGGTTCTTACTCTTAAATGTGGCAACCATTAATATTACTACTAAATTTAGTTTCATTAATAAAGTGGTATATCCCATGGATCCAACCAAACCTGGCTTGTATTTGCCTAGGCATCATAGAAATATGTAATTCAAAATTGTCTCAGTACCAAGTGTTTACCATGTAAAATGTACTGGATTCCTCGCTAATCACTGCTGCCTTTATAGCTAAGTAACCTTTAGTGTCCATGGGCACTACAATTCAGCAGGCAAGTCTGGGTGTACATGCAATGACTTTGCTGATGATGACCCAGTTTCTACCAAATGACCTGGTACCGGTATGGCACTGGTCCTCCACTAATGAATTCAGCAGAGATCAGGACATTCTAGGATCTTGGAGTGTTCAGTCTTGGCTCTGCAGCTTTTGGTCAGTTGAGAGCACAGCTACAGACTGCTCAAGGCTGCTTACTACATGCTGGCAGACAGATCCCATTTGTAGACACCTCCACTTGGGAAACATATGAATTGTGGGTCTTCCTTGTTAACTCCAACTTGCAAAACCACTGTGAGGACATTTAAATAGCAGCATTTTATATTTTCTGTATGAGGTACAGGGTAGAAAGTATTTAGAATAATAATTTCCATTTAGAATGCTGGAAGCCTTAAGCTTTTCTTGGTTTTAATGTTTTTCAACTGCCCAGCTCATGGGCTGGATGATGTAGAACCTCCTAGATCCTTCATTTCACCCTGGTTACTCAACTATTTTCTGTTCCATGTAAGAGGCTTTTGGAATCTCCTTTGTAACATCAAGAATTTATAAATGATGTGACTATGTATGACTGCCATTAAGATTCAACAATTGCCAGTCATGGCCTGTTAAATACCATTGTTTGCTTCAATTTTCTGTGTAAGAAACAACTACTGAATGGTTGTTTGGTAACATGTTAACCTTTTAAATAATTATTGTATCATATACTTTTTTATTGCACTCCTGTAATTCACAGTGTTATTGCTTGTTATTAAAACGTCAGTCTTTCTTCTTTTGTCATGAAAAATCTCTCTCACTTAAAGTAAAGCTATAATTTTCCTACAGAAATCTGATGTTATAAAAACAATTATTTGTCACAGGCTGGTTTAAAAATAATGTATAATAAAAGAGATTCTGGAAAAAAGAGATGCTTTTTAGAGATGCTTTTTCAAAGCAAAACAAAAAAGATGATGTCATCCAGAATTATTTGAATTTTTGTGAAAATATTCTTCATGATAATGCAAAATTTAATGATGTTGTGGATTTGGAATATGGAAGTTGACAGCTTTGCTTATCAGTACCTTCAAATGACCCATAATTTTTGTGTGATAACATTCAGAAAACAATTACCTCAAACTACTACCATAGACACATTCTTAAACTAAATTAAACCAAACTGCTTTACTTTCATGAAAAGCTAATTAAGTATTGAGAGGATTTATGCATGTAATTATGACTAAAGTTGCTGGGGGGTCATCCTGTTTAAATCTCCTGCAAAGGAGTGGAAGAAATCCATTATTAGTTTTAATCAGTCTTCAGTATAACAAAATGTATGTTCAATTTAAATACATTCTCCAACAAATTATCATTCCTTGACATTATCTGTGCTGAGCACAGATCCAGTAATCGCACTGTTCCCATACAGTCATGTAATGTTATAAAAATGCATTTGATGGCTAGATTATCCTTACTGGATTATACTCAAACAAAAATTAAGCCAGAAAGTCTGAACAGAATCACAGCAATATTTTAATTTTGCTATAGGTAAACAGAATTAATGCTTCTCATATAAAACATGGTAATCAGAAAAAGCATTATTTATTTGCCTAAACACCTGACAACAATTCAGCAACCCTTACACAATATCTCCATCAAGAATTTCCACTCTGTCTGATGAAGAAATGCTAGGGTCGAGAAGAGGCAAAGAATGAAGGAATATAGAAGATATTTTGGCATATCAAAGATACAAGTATTTGAAAATTCTGTACTGTCTTCCAGCTGTCTTCAGTGAAGTAGCAATAACATTTATAGTAACTTAGTTCTAAGTAGATCTTGATATGCTTTTGGTGAACCCAGAAAATAGTCCTAATAGTAAAAAAAGACAGCTCATTTCAGACACTATAAAACAGATTCTAGGTGCAGACAGCATACAGAGAGAAGGTAATACTAGCACCAATTCACATTAAGGTGAAATAAATTCTGTGATATTGTGAGGGCAAGGAAAGTAAGTTGTGAAAAGTAAGAATGGTTATCAGTTTGTTAAGTTTAAACACTGAAAAAACACCTTTTAATAAGGCGAACAGATGTGCAACTGTGTTTGTATTATTTCACTCTTCTGAGTCTTGCACCTTTTCATTAGTAATTAGAATCATAAATCATAACAGAAATTGCAAATAATGGATCACGTGTTCTTAAGTAAAGAAACAGATAATAAAAATTCCTGCATGAAACCTTTAGAAAACTCAAGAAAGTGAAGGTGAAGAGATACTGAGAGGCAAGTTGTCAACCTGTAACTAACGTGCTGTTTTCCAGACCTTTATTTTACAATAACTACCTAAAATTACGCCAGCTATGAGATCAGTTACCAAGATGTATCATTTTAAGCAGTAGTCAAATTTTCCAAAGACCTTTATGTGGGCTCCAAAACAAAACAGTCAGAGTTTTGTGATGTCCTCAGTAAGGTAGGTGTTGCAATCATCAAAATCCACGTAGGACCTCCATTTTTCAAAAGTTAGCTAGCTAATTTTACTGCCGAAAAAGCTGTAAACCCTCATATGAAACTACAAGTGCAAAAAGCCGTGTGGAGAAGTGTCTTTACTTGAATTTTTTATGTGAAGTATTCTAATAACAAACACTGATAATGTCTGGACCTTGCATTATTAAAGTTAAGAATCATTTCACCACTGGATTCAAAAACAGTTCTGTGGTCACAGAACATGGCAGAATTGTCAATCAAATGTAGAGAAACTAATTAAAAATAGATAAATAGGATAAAATTATAAGTCAGATGATATTAGACTAAAGCAAGATGCCACACACAAATATCCACTCAGTCATTCTGCTCTCTAAAGAGAGTAAACATCCAGCTATTGACTTATAATGTACAGTAAGACATAAGCAGTCACAAGACAATAAAATAGTAAAAGGGAAGTTAACCATCTGCTTGCTCTTAAGCAGGAAAGAACTGGCTTTCAAACAACATGGCATTATGGATCAGCCTCTACTTCCCTATTCCTCTTCCTCCTATATAATTCCTGCATATAGAAGCATCACGAAGTGTGAGCTACCTTAATACACAAGTAGCATGCAGAAAAAGCATATGTCATGATGGAAATTATGGTCAAAATAAAGAGGAGAGAAGTAAATGGAGAATAAATGACTATTTTTTAAAATTCCTAGAGGGAGTTTTTGTCTCAGACTAGACACTATGTCATGACTCAAAGAGATCCAGCCAGCACTAAGATAGTCTATCCAGTCTATCATGATTGAACAGGGATATACAGAAAGATGAGATAAATATGAAACTAATGTTTCATTTCAGAGATTTCAGAGCAAAATCACCATCAGCAGGTACGTCAATATCTTTTCTGGCACTAAAGAAAATATCCAGCTTGGCAAAGTAGGTAATGAGTCTTGCTCGCACAAACTGTTGCCTACAGACTTGGAATTGGGATACTTCTGAAGTGTGGGAGTTCAAAACCTTTTTATTATGAAAAAATCCCCCACATTTCTTTCTTTTTCCTGGTAAGAGGAGAATAGCAGTTTTTGTAGTGCACTGGCAAAAGTATGGTTCCTATTCTTAGTATCGGGGTAGTTTCAAGTTTAAAAGAATAACTATGGTCTCCTCCTGAAGAATATGCTTCTTCCCCCTGAGTATAAGAAGTTTTATTGCAAGTAGGGAAATGCATCTTCATGATGTTTTTTCCTTGCATTTAAATTCATACACTAATATCAGAGAAAGTCAGGTTACTAAGTGAATGACAAAGGTAGTTTCTTGGACCTTTACAAAGTTACAGAAGAGTGCATGTCACCCTTCTTCAGCCCTTTGTCTCAAAACTCTGAAAAGTATATTAACAATTTATTCATTCTATTAAATTTGTCAACATGCCTGGGGTTGCTCTCCATCACAGAGGCAAGCTGGCACACCATGGTCTACATTCGTAATGGCAAGCTTTCTAACCATGTAACAGACGGTGGCCACACACAAACTGCTTACTGATAATGGTCTCTGGCCTGCACCAATTCCCCAAAATTGTCCAGGAGCAGCTTGTGAAAGTGTCAAAAATGTGCCGTAGATCAGCTTTGCAATTTATAGAAGATCATTTAAAGTGACCAAGAACATTGCCTGGTTCTATTTCTTTTGCTAGTACAGGCACAGCCTATGTCAAACATCAGGTTTGAGTACAGACCATGCTGTTAAATGTAGGAGAGGAAGATTAAAATCTAACTCTCAGAATGAGATCCACATGCTACACATATATAGACATTAAATATAGCTTGGAGGCATATGCATGCCAAAGGATTTGTTATTCTGTGACTCTTTGACCTGTCCTGTTTTCCTTACATTTAGGCCCTTGCAAATGTAGATCCTGGGCTTCCTTAAAAGGTCAAGGTTTTGTTGTATTTATATTTCCTTTAAACTCAACAAATCATAACTTAAATTACTTCCTAGCATCCCTCACCTTCTTCCAGCATTCCTCACCTTCCAGTGGTAACTGTTTTCTCCTCAGTGTTAGCTCTTCTCCATTGTTTCAAGTATCACAGGCCAAGACTTTATTTAGAAGTACTTCTCTTTCCCTGCTAGGGAAGTAGTAACTATGAATTTTGGGAGACACATGCGTATACACACAAGGATTCAATGGGAGATCAATAGTCACGCCTGAACATGCATGTTTTTATCCACATTGCTAATTATTCAGGAATGCATAGACATAAGCTTAGTCTAATGTTTAATAATTAGTTAAAAACTAAATAAAAAAATTTGTTTCTAGATATGACACCAACACCCAAAAATACCTGAACTAAAGACAATAAAGTAAGGAACCAGGTGTGATACAGAAATGACCATTAACAGTAATGTATTTTTATTTCACATTTCATGGGAATGTCACAGTATATTTACTTCCATGCCAACTATTTTCTTCATTGTCCACAGAACAAGCTTGTACAGGATAAAAAGACAACACAGAGTGATTCCGAATTTGAACACTGAAATGTAATGTTGGAATTATTTCACCTGCCTGTAGTAGCTGTATAGCAAGCACAGATCCACTTTATCATTTCTCCTCTTCTTTTGTCACCAGCTGGATGCTTGCCTCATTTTCCTCAGCTTATGAAATGTGATAAGAATTGAAAGGAAACAAATGCCAGATGGATCCCACCTGAAAACCAAAGGGGGAAAAATTCTTAAAAAGTAACATAAGCTCACTTGTTGAAGAAATTATTTCTGTGGTTCTCCATTCCATTGCACTGTAAAGGCTTTCAGAATACTTTTTGCATTAGCCTTTTTTCCAGAACAACGTTTTTTTCTCTGAAGGAGCTTGTCAACAGTTTTCCAAAGCTCTTATATGTAAAACACAGAGAGTGAAAAATAGCTAACTCACAGTATCCACAGCATCTGTATTACATCTTGGCACTGTATCATTGCTGCTAAAGTCTCCATTAAATCTAATTCATTGACAGTGTGTCTAGAAACAATCTTTCCTCAAGAAGTCAGCCTGTAGAAAGCCTTTCACAAAATCACACTGCTGTAGAAACAATAACAAAAAAAAAAAGGAGATAGAAAAATTACACGGAAGCTAGAGTCAGAGCTTGAGTCATGTAAGATCCAAATTGATGGGCAAATCTCTGGGTTAACAGGCTTTCAAATGTCAATAATGAATGAATCTAAAAATTATTATTGACCAGTTTTGCACAAGTAAGTCAGCTGGAATGTAACAGAAAACAAAACCTTAGAGAATTTAAATCAGTTAGAAATTAGAAATATCTCTGCTATTTGTTATACTTGCCCCCCCTCTCCAAGTGAAAACAATTAATTCTCTGCAAAGGACAATTGCCAGAAGTATAACAAAGAAAGTTTTCCAGACATTAAGTAGGTGCACAATGGGATTAAAGTTGGAATGACAATATTTTATATATTATCTGTGGTCCCTCTTCTCAGGTATGCAGTGAACCAAGAAAGAATGTCACGTAACAGTGACTTTCTAGGCTGGGAGCTGTAATTAATCCTTAGAAGGAATTAAAAGTTCTTCATCCCTTTTTCAAATGGCACATAGTGCAGAGGCATCAGCATTTTATTGCAGCTGGATAATTTGATTTGGAAACCATAAATTCTTTCATATGACAACACAAAGCAAAATATTCTCTTTAACAAAGATTAGCTAGTGTTCCACCCAAAGTTAAACTAGTACATCCTGATTTTAGTTACTTATTACATCATATTATTTTGGTTTTAGAATGTGTTTTTTTCTTCTTCAGAGTCCAGCACAATTGTACATTTGTGTGCTATCCTGGATGTGTTCAAAGCCTTTAGCCACTACTTTGAAACAACTCCTCCCAGACTCTGACATTTTAAGCTAGACGATGCCTTTCAAAATATTTCACAATTCACTTGCTTAGTAGAAATTCCATTTATAACAGTCACAAAATTTGTTCTGCACAATGTAATTGCTAAGTGTTCTGGAAAGTCATGACCCAGATGTTTCATGAAGGCCATACAAAATAAGTGGGTGCCTTGTACTGTACAACTTCTGCCTAGGCCCTTGCGTAGAATCAATACCAATTGTGTGCTGTCATGAAAATGCATTCTTTAATGTCTAAGAAATATCGAGATATTCTGTATTCTGATGAAATCACAATTAATCCATCCAGGGATAAGTCAGTAATTCTCTATGGAATGGATTTGAATCAACATGAATAATTTTATGCTAAATAAATAAAAAAGTATTGATTTCACTTGGTAATTGATTCAGACTTATTAAAAAAGCATCAGTGTAAAACTCTTTTGTAACATGTATGCACAAGACAGCAAATTACCATTTCAAGAAACAAGTGTAAATTTACCATCTTTTAACTTGTGAGGTCTTTACTTTGCAGGCTTAACAAACACTGCAATTATTTATATCACAACAATGGCTTCTCCAGATGTCAAACAAAACAGCCTGCATAAAGATGAATGGAGCTATTAGTATTTTATTCAGTAGACAGAGGAAGAGTGGAAAAAGAATGAATTTATTGGACTCTTCTGCAAGAACAAACAAAAAATATCAATGGGAAAAAGAAACCATGCAGAGTGGAAATGTTAAAGATGGTTGACCAAAAATAAACAAACAAGCAAACAAGCAAGTTATATACTAACGCTATATGCTGCAAATAAACTTACATCAAAGGTTTTTCTAGACTATACAGGAAGCCATCATTTCCATTTCATTTGTAAATAGTTCAGAATTTCTTCCTACCTTCGGTGATAAGGAAGGAAGGAAGTTCCCAGAGACCACTCACCTCTGAAACAGAAGAAGCAAATCCATCCATGACACCAGTTGAGTCCATCCCTGTGTTTGGGGTCTTTCAAATCTTTTCAGATCTTTTCAAATCTTAACGGCCAACTGTTGTTTAATGGTGTTTGACAGCTTGGAAAAGGAAAACACTCCAGTTGCATTCCTAAGGACTAGTTTCCTATTCTCAAATCTTCAATAGACTTTTTAAACTTTGAGCTAAGATCAAGTAATTTTGACATTCAGAGTTAATTTACCTGTAGAAAAAAAAAAAGACATACAAGCAAAACCAAACAAGCAAACTTTTCTTTTTTGTCCCCAGGCGCCCTGGACAACCTGAAATTTGTCAGCCTAGACCAGTTTTGCAGAGCTGGCACAGCACCACCAGTACTCAGGAGGCTGCCAGATGCAGATTTCATGGGCAATTTCACTTGGAGTTGCCAATTGTCCTTAGAGTTGGCTATGCATCTATAACATCTTTAAAGGGTTTATAACGTGAATTTAACAACATTGGGTGAGCACCGCTGGCCTTGCAATACAAAATTAGTGGAGATGATGAGGCACACCCCTTTTCTCAATCAAATCTAAAAACATGACAAAAGAACAGCTCAGTGGGATCAAAACTTCCACAGTTTTTTCAATATATTTTCTTTTCAGTTACTGGTTGCTGAGATACTCATGCAAAGAATAATAGAGCACCCAGAAATCACAGCTTCTACTCTGCCTGAGTTTCCAGTAGATGACTTCACTAAACTGCAGTGATTCTTTTTCCTTAAATGTAAGTAACTGAGCGATCTCTTGCCCTGATGTCACTGATAACCCATGGGGAAGTTTCTTTTTTATAGTGCTACCAGCTTGTTCTGTGGTGGAAGAATCCCATATATCAGAAGCAATAAACTACAAGCAATAAGTAAGAGCTTTTCTGGAAACAGTTTATGAAATGAAAAAGAAATGCCGTCAGGCATTTAAAGCTTTCTCTTTCTCCAAGATTTATTTGGTTTTCTCAAGCAAGTGGGGGAAATTTTCTTGATCAGTGAGGTGGCCTGAATAAAAATCATGTGGAAACTGTCAGAATAATTGTCAGGTTTTCTGGTGCTGGGGATGCTGATACAGTATCTGATGTTGACAGCTTAGTACTGGTGTCAGATCATTTGAAGATGAGAAACCACAAAAACAGAGTAAGAATTTTCTTTGCATGTATTCACTGACATATTATTCTTACATAAAATTTATCTTATTTTTGGAGACATCTGACAAAATAGTCATGGTACTTATTTATAGAGAAATGACCAAGAAAAGTTCTGCATCTGTGTTAAAAATAAGATACAGTATTTTCTTTTTGGGTCAAAGTTTTATGTCTGGAGTAAAACAAAATGCTAGAACACAAAACACTTTTTATATGTATAAAAATATAAAAATACTTTTATGGCACAAAATATCTGAAAAAATTTTCTATTTTATTTCAAACAATGATTTTAGATGTCAAAATTGAAATTTTATTTTAAACTGGTATTTTAAATGGAATGTTGATTCATGCTACTGATTAAATAGCAACAAACAGAGTGTTATGAGTTTAGATATAGAACAACTAGAAAATTTCCCACTGAAACTGACTGTACCCCACTGGGGACTTATAGGAAAAGACTACAAATTCTCTGATTATGTTTCCTACTGCATCCTTTAATAATGCTGACAAGACTTGTCCTGTTTGTAGTATGGGAGAAAATGGTCCTTGGTAAACATGGTATAAGCTTAACATGTAGTTCTTTAAAAACTTTCAGGAGGTGCCATGAAGTGAGTGAGAGACTCCCAATTTGGGCTTTCAGGCTTTTAGCACAAATAGTATAATTTTAAATAGGAAAGTGTCATTCTTTTCATGAACACCAGAAGAACAAACCTGCATTAAAATAGTTTATATATTTAAGAACTGGAAAAATAAATATGAAGAAGTATCTTTCTGCAAGAAAAATAAGCTTTCCAGCAACTACAAACCATGTTTGCCAGGCTCACCTGCAAATAAATATTCATTCACATTGAAATCACTTCTTCATCTGGACTGGTACAGGTAAACGTAATTATATTGATTTTTAATTGTTTTGATTTTATTTCTTTCACTTGAAACCTTCATGGACTTAGAACTTCTGTAGAATTAAATTAGTTTTATGACAGAAAATTTTTAAAATTTGTTTGCTTGTCTTTGTGGAGATTTTCTGTTTAAAGTGTTTTAAGCAAGCAAGCTTCCTCAGCTTATCAATTTCTACTTAATGAAAGTCGTACAGAAGAAGCGGCGTATCACCATGTAATTAAGGACAGTATGCTAATGCATTTGCACAAAGAAGAGTTTGGATGCAAATTAGGTGCAGAAATTTTTAATCTTGATGTTATTTAATTCTTGAGTGCTTATCATTATAAGCTCAAAACCAGCTTTTATGTTTATTTTTTACTGTCGTGTATAATGTTTATGTGAGTGATTAACACAGTAACAGTTTGTGGATCATAGCCCTTGAACACTAAGTCCGTTGATGACTAACAGCACCAAGGGTGGTAACTGAGTTTGTCTGTCCTCCACTAGGATTTAAGATGTAATCACTTCAGAAATGAGAAGTGTTACTGAAGCATTCTTTGCTATTAATGGCAAGGATGGCTGCCTGGTGTTGCACTTCGTAAGGAAGACATCTCTCACTCCCTGGAAATTATCCTAAAGCCAACCAGGCACATTACAGGAAATGAGGGAGGGGTATGTTATGCAATTATCTAGGGACAGAAATGTGTAATACTTTGTTGAACACTGTACTGTATTCATTCTTATACTGGATCACTGGATTTTTCTGTATTAATATACTGATCTTGGCTAATAAGGTGATGGTGGTGAAAGCAAGTGGCAAAGTAACACACAGTGGCCATGATGGCCCCTAAACACTCATGGGGTAATTACAGGGCAACATGACAAAACAACAAATCAAAAGGCTGTAAACAGATGGGGTTGATAGTGATCATGAATGAGAAGGTTTTAACTGAAATAATCCCCAAGAAAGTAGAGAAAAGAGGGTTGTAAATTGAGTGACAGATTAAACCAGCTACATTTCTGTAGACCTCAGCTGGTCCGGGGTTGGAGATTGCAGATTCCACAGTACCTTTGGACAATCTGTTCTAGTATTTGACCACACTCACAGTGACAGGCATTTCCGTATACTTTACCAGAATTTCTGTGTTGTAACCTGTGTTCATTGTATTTAATTCTATCGATCCACATCCAAGAAGAAGCTAGGACCAATTTACTAAAATGCTTCTGAACTATCTTCCCTTTCTGTGGGTAAAAATCAAAAACTTCTCTGTGGTGATCAAAGTTAACAGCTTTAGAAACAGTTTAATGTCATTAGCAAGCTTTCTCCATTTACTGAACTGTAGTATTTTCTCAGCTTTGACCACCCTTTCTCACCATAAGAGCAGAAATAGGACCTGCAAGGAGAGCAAAAGAGCAAGAGAAAGTATCCTGACAAACATAATGAGTAGTTTTAATATTTTTTAGGTCCTGACCCTTTCAAAAAATGCCTTTTAGGACTTGCTATGAGATTTATCTTCTCATTTATTTTTTCACAGTGTTTTAAAAGCTCTGGTTCTTCAAAATGTTATTACACTATTGTTTTGAGTAAAGGCAGACAAGGTCCTGTAACCTCATTCATAAAAATGATCTAAATAAAGAAAAACACTATGTAAACAGGAACCCAACATATAAAAAAATAAATGAAATATATAAGAGAAGGTACTTTTAAAACATCCTTGGAAAGATTTCCTAGAATTATTTTGATTTCAGGAATCATCTAAGATCACTTGTTATTGTAGTTTGGTTTTTGTTGTTGTTTTATTATTACCATCATTATAATTATTACTAGTACTGTTATCACTACTGCTTCTGTTATTGCAATTTTTTTTCCAGTATGCACTGTTTTTAATGACCATTCTCTCTGCAGATGATAAAAATGTGGAAATGTGATATTGACAAATCAGTGATGACTTTTAAAATCTCTTTGTCTTCTATAGATTACTCCTCTAAAGTGGAGTAAGAAATAGAATTATAATGTCTCTAATGAAATTTAATGAAACGAACACTTTTCTTTCTGATTGGTACCTGAGAGATAATATATGGGTCAAATTTAATAGTAATAGGTGCATGCTAAATTATTCACGGTATTCACTGAGGAGTGACTAACCTACTATTTATATTCTTTCTGAATACATCATTATGTCTGGGGCTCAATTTGCAAGGTTCTATTTGAAGTCAATGGGCTCCAGAGTATATGCTCTGTTCATCTAAAAAGTCTGATAACTCAAATTACTGGGTTATTGCACAGAGTGGGGAATAACCAAAGATTTAACTACTATCAGGGTTAGCTTCTTCATAAGAAAATTTATTTATATAGCATGTTTTTATTCAACAGGTATAAGCAAAACATTCAGACATGGCTACATTCAACAGGTGGGAGGAGACTGCTTGCATTGATGAATTCACTTTCATGAACATCAACAAAATAGACAATATGAGACCAGAACTGAAAAATAAGATATGCTTTCCTTACTTAGTTATTTTAAACACTATTCCTTGACAGAAAAATTATAAAAGTTAAACTTAATTGTCCTTTTTTTTTTTTTTTTTTTTTGCCTTTGCAGGTATAGAAATAGATTCTGAAGACTGCTGAAACAACAGATCTGGGAAAGTTTTGGTTGTGACAACAAAACCAAATGTTTAGCTATTTCTGCTCTTATTTTGATTCCATGGAGAATGTTTCCTGGAATACAAAAACTCCAATTCAGCAATTTAAATATTTACCTCAAATATTTTCATATTTGAAAAGTATTTAGAAATAAAACTTGTAGGTAATGATAGCTTTGGCTTTGCTAGCAGTTATGTTTAGGTTTGGAGTGCTATGTATGTTCTTGAATGTAACAGGGACGCTTTTGTATACTGCTGAAGACAATATGAAGTGTTTGCCACTTCAAAAATCAGTGTGAAATTTTCACTATTCAGGATAAAATTTATTTCCTGAGGATTCTGCTCTTTGCTTGTCAGTGTGCCACCTTCTGAATAATGTTTAGCTGGAAGGAGAACATTTTTAATTAAACACTCCAGAAGGGCTTAAACCAATTTTTAAAACAACTCAGCCTCAAACAAGGATGTATTATACAGCAATTTAAAGATTATTGGCTAATGCCTGATGACTTTTCCCTAATCCGGAGTAGAGACTAAAATGATAAGAGCAATGCAGTCTCACAGCCTCTCCCTTAAGGTGTTATTTAGGCTGAGTTAGTTGAAAATATTCAATCACCTTAACCCGAGACAAATTTGACACCGTCAATTAAGACTTTGCTAACATGATGAGAATTTTCTCCAGCTCCTGGATTAGTCACTCCTGTTTCAGAATCACTCACTACAGAAACTCTTGAACTATGAACAGCGAGGGCTGCCAGGGAGACTAGGAAGCAAGTCAAAAACATGAAGAGGCACAGGCTACCATCAAGTAGTTAATTTTGTCTTTTTTTCTTGTGTGATGTCTCCAGATCAGAGGGAGAAAAAGAATGCTTTATTAAAACAAGTCTTGGGCAGTGTCAAACTGTGTGTATTTCTAAACGCACAACTGCAGAAAATTAGTTTTATCCAGTACCTATGATCTAGGAAAATATAATCATAGCAGTGTGGGGCATGACATTATGCAAATACATTGGCTGTCTTTTAGTAAGACTCACATAAAAGGCATGGTCTTTCATAATAACATTTTTACATTTGCTTCATTTGTATCTTAAAAACAAGTAATGTTGTGTATAGATGTATTAGGGGAAAAAAATACATTCTTCTAAGTGCAGTCAATGAATAATTCCTTCTTTTACCTGATTACACCTCTTCTAATCTTATTTAAATGCATCAGAGGATAAATTATGATGAAGTAGAAATGATCTGCCCTCTGGTGCTGCCATTTTCATCTTAATATGAAACTTCTGAATGCTCTCCATAACCCATTCAAGGTCCTATCATGTTTTTCATGAACTGTTCTTAAAATTACAGTTAAATTCCTGACTAACAGCTGCTTTCAATTTTACTGTAGCAAAAACTGGTTTGCATGGGAATCCTTCATTAGGAGTGGTGAGTGCTGTGTATGCTCTAGCACTGCAAAATGCAGTTGAGGCTTCCCAAGTGGTTCAACTCTCCCTAGCCTGTTTTATGCACCTTTTAATTCTCAGCTAAACCTAGATGACCTGTCTGTAGGTTCTGTAGCTGTCAGTAGCTACCTCTTCCTTACAAATATATGGAAAATGTCCTAGTATTGACTTGATATTTAATTTCTGGTTAATTTTTCCAGCTATTACATTGATTAAATTGGTCATAATCTGTTCCTTCCAATGTAATTTTACAATCTGTATGATTGGGATTTTTTGTCTGAAAACCTACCTTAAATATAAATCTTAGCTGAAAGGAAGACATTGTCCAAAGTGTCCTGTTGTATGCAGCTGTTTCCAGCAAAAACCAGTATATTTCCCTCACAAATGATTTACTTTACTTAAATTATAAAGTCTTGGAGGTACAAAAAAATATTTTATTCTGATTCTACAGTGTATGGCATTATATATTCAGGTTTTTTGATAGACCTGTTGCACGCTATTATTGCAGAAGCAATAACTATTAACATCATTTAAGCATTGCTTAAATGCTCCAGCATTCTTTCAGAAGACTGTGTATGAGAATGTGTGCACATGTATACAGAGAGAGAAAGAAAACAAAAGAGAAAAAGAGAGAAAAATAATGCAACTACCACTAGGAAAAGAAAAATAAAACAATAAGCGCATCTTCTGGTAAAGTTTATTATTAAAAGTAGTATCTAATTTGAGCGATGTGGAGAGATATCTTACTAGAAGTTAATTTTCAGTAACAATGGTTCACTTCAGCTCCTATTTCAGACTGCAATAGGGAGCTGTGTCCTTTAGCTCTGTTCTGCATTAAAGTCTAAAACTAAACTCCCATAAAAAACCCCAACTTTTAAAGGTGGATTATTCACTTATTTATACTTACTCTTTTGCCATTTTTCCTTGTTTGCCGTTTCATGCTGAAAAAATAGGCTCAGTCTAAGAAATACACAAACAAACCAACAGAATTGGACAGAATGAAATAGTAGGCAGTTTTACTGTAAAGCACAGAGCAGAAAGTTATCATTTTTTTGTGCCTCCTCTGTTCCTTTGAAATGGTTTTCCAAAATGGCTTTCTTGAAGTAATTTTTTCTTTATAGCTATAACTGAGGTTATTCTGTCAGCTTCTCTTTTCTTTTCTACCAGTTTATAGTTTTCTATAAGCAGAATGCTAAAAGCAGGTACAGTAAAATGTCAAGGCTGCAGTCAGCCCTGACATATCATAACTATGCATATCATAACTATGGCAAGTTGCCAGGTTATTTGCACATAACTCAGAGTATTCAATCATGTGGAAAAATTAGTCTTTTCATCCCTTAAAAAATGTGCATAGTTGCAGTATGTAGATACAAATGTATTAAGTGAATATTATTCAGTGTTTAAGCTTTTTTTTTTAAATTATACACACTAATGATTTTGCCAGATTATATTTTCCACAAGACTTTCTATATACATTCATAATATCACATTAAAATTCCATAATTCAATTGTGTTCTCTTTTACAGATAACAAATGAAAGATTAGTCCTTCACATTAGAATACACTGAAACAGAAAAACACTATCTGAATTGATGAGAAGAATGTTACGATCCTGAGCATTACAGAGTATTCCCTGTGAAGACATTGTTTGCCTCAGACACCAGATAAATATTACACACCCTTCCCCAGCCAGTAAGGGAGCACAGAGCTGTCAGAAAGAGACTTAGCTAAGGTGGGTGGCAGCAGTCACACAGTTCTGACTTACTGTCACATCTCTGCAGTAGCTCAAAAATGTTTAAAATTGGCAATTTGTATCATGTGGACAATAATTACTTGTACAATATCCTGCTTAGATTAAAAGGACTAAACAAGTTAGAATTCTGGGTAGATTGGTGCATAGATCAGCAAAAGTGATTAACTGGAAGCTCCTTTTAGTAGAAAAATAAATTAGTTCTCTTTCAAGCAAGTATTCCAAGTTCATCTAATACCATGATAATAAATGCTTATATGCTCAAGTGGTTAACAAATCTGTCTCCCTGTTTGAACAGGAAGAAAATGAATCCAAGAGCCTCTGTCTTGAAATACCTTGTTCCCAGTATGTAAAACTCAATGTGGAGGTTGTAACCACAAATATCTCAACCAGCTAAAGTATGAAATAAGTGTCTTGGAAATTCCTAAATGAAATCATAGGTTAAAAGCCATTATAAAAAAAGATGCTATTACAGTAATGTAACTCTAGATTACTAATGCCGTAGTCACATCTTAAGCTCCAAGATAAGCTGATGTTTCACTGTACTAACTCTGCACAAAATAGTGTTGAGCAGTGGTTAGCTCAGTTCTGCCTTAGCACAGCCAGACCTATTTTTAAGTAATCATTTTCTTAGCCCATTTTCTCAGCCCATTTTCTCCTATTTACACCCCTAGTAACACCTACCTGAGAATGCAATAATTGCCTAAGTGTTTGAGGAACATTAGAGGAAATATGGTGGTATACCAGTGTATACCTGAACATCAGCCTGAAAAAAAAGTATGATTATTCAAGTTTTCGCCTGTGTAATTGGAAAGAAAAAGAAAAACAAATGGACAAAATGAATGGATATCCAGTTATTAGAAGTTACTTCATTTGAGAAGCAAACTTGCACTGGAGCTCACATGGCAGTGCTACTGCTTTGGTGAGGAAGAGGCTTGGACAGCATTTGACAGGAACAGTATGTATCCCATACCCAGCTCCAGCAAAAATGCTGCTTAGTAGCTGTCCCCTGAAGATGTGACCCTCAGTTCTGCACTGCACACCCACCTCACTACAGCATGTTTTCCCAGTCCTGTTTATTCTATCTTTGCTCTAGACAGTAGGCCTGGTGCTTGTCCCTCCTCCGCTTGCATGCTCGGTCTCAGTCCTGCAGCTAAGATAATCTCCAGTCAGAGCTTTCAAACTCTGTAGCTTAAATTTTAGTTCCCAAGTCATCTTTAAGCTTTTACATGATTAACGAAAGTGCTGAGGCCTGAGGATTGCTGCTATAATCAGGTCAGTCCCTACTTCCTGATGCTGCTAAATCATACTAAACATCCATTTTGCCAGAACTTAGTTGCTGACAGCAGATGATGGGGAGAAGGAATATGCTTATTTATATTCCACCTTCTCCCCTTACATGTACATAATGCATTTATCCCTAAACAGAGCTCCATTATTTCTCTGCTGAACCTTCATTGGGAATTACACAGGGCCAAACCATGGGCAGTTAGATGTCTCTGGAATGGACAATTTTACCTTGTGCTTGGATGGCAATTTGTTCCTCCTCTTATGTCACGTCACATTTCACCACTGCAGCTATGCACGTTGTTGAACCATAAGGTTCTGTGTCTATTGCTCATCTTGGTTATCTGTTCATTGGGTCAACCTTTTCTCTCAAATAGGACTAACTGTGGCTGCACTGAAATACTGTAATTACTTCTTATGTGTGAAGAGATTTCTTTTTGACTGGTAAAGTACATAATTAAATCTACATACACTATCCTCCTGCCAAAATAACCTTGAGTTCATTTTAATTCAAAATACCTTCTACTGTCTTGCAGAAAAAGTACAATAAAATGTACAATTATTGTTAAACAGATAAACAGAATCAGAGTGACTTTAGTAGATCAACTATCTGTAGAAAAATAATGTTTAGGAAGGTTTGTCATTATGTTAAACAATTATACTTGGGAGACTGTAAAGAAAGTATAAAAGCTCATATAGGAAAAAAAGGTACTGAAATGTTTAGGTTTTCTCAAAATCCGTTATAGTCAAATCGTTCCCTCAGCATATGTCAAGGCAGCAAATATTATATAATGTGAATGTAATTACTGTAATGAGAATAGAAATAAAAATGAGAAAACCAAGCATATGGACAGCTTCACAGTGAATGAGATCCTGTTCTCCTTTTCTTCTGATAATTTGAGAAATTACAATATTAAAGTCTCAGAAGAAAATTGTCTCTCACAAGTTCAAAGAAATAACAGCATTCCAGCTGTTTCAGTTTTAATGCTGTTTCCTTAGTTCTACATATCTAAATAGAATAGACTAATGAAAATTCCTGTCTTTCCATTTTATATATTCAATTATCTGATCAATGTACAAGCTTAGCTATTTTCCTTCATTAGGGAAAAAAAACAAAAAGAAAAAAGGAAAAAAATAAACCAAGAAAATCAAAGAAAGAGGAAAAATAAAACCAAAAAGACCAGTCAGTGCTTCACAACAACAATTTTTTCTGGCAATACTACTAATCACACCTTACTTGCTTCACTCGTGGCTAAATCAAGCCATGGGGAGTGTGATACATAAGTACAGCAACAGCCCCATTTGACACCAGTAATGTTATCAAGATCAAGACACTACCAGAAGGTTGTTCTTACCTGATGGAAACCTGCACTTATGTTCTTTTCCAAATTGCATTTAGTGCTGCTGAATGGAGCCTAAATATCATTCTGGATGTGAAAGATTTGATCTAAAGACCATCGGGAGTCTTTCCATCAGGCTTGGTATACTTTGTTTGGATCAGGCCCCAGGTCTTTCATTTACCTCCAGCTGAAGAGAGTACGACAGAGGGTTTGTCCTCCAGAGATTCCCCCTAGGATGGGTAAGTCATGTGCTGCTTTTTGGCTGAGGATGACAATTTTTGTCCTTTTCGGGGGGAATGCATAGGACACTTAATACTCCTTGGGAGCCTCCAGTTCTCAGCTTAGTGATATAGCTCAGATACCTATATTCAAAAAAGAAGCCACATATTCCCTTATTCTGAGTATTATTTTCTCTCAAAGCAAGGCAAAATTTATTAAATGGATAGTTTGTGGTGGTGTTAAAAGGAACAGGAAAGTCTACGCTTAGACACTTTTTTTATAATCTTGTAGGTGCATCCCTCACCTCCCAATGTATTACACAGAAACAATTCTCATTACCCACAACCAAAATTTTTAATGTCAGGTCTTGTTGCATTTTTTTTTTCACTATTGCCCAGTAGTTATAAAAAATTAATGTCTTCTTAATATCTACTGTATCTCCAAGAAAATTCAATTCAGACATTGAAAATAAGTGAGAGATTATTCATATCTGCACAAAACAAGTCATATAATCACTTTCTGTCTCAAGAAAATCATAAATATTTTATATCCACTGGATAAAGCCACAATTAAGGAAACTGAATGCAGTTTCAAACAACCAATACAGAAATTCGCAACAAACTCTATGGGGATGAATATCCTCTAAATGGAAGGTTTACACCGAAGTTTTTAAGTGGACAAGATGGGGGAGGGAAGGAATCCGGGGTAGTGCTGTTATCTACAAGTCTGTTTCACTGTACCAGAGACATTTGTATCACATGCCAGTTGATCTAGTAGGCACTTCATTGCTGACAGCGCAGTGCAGCACTAGGATCTTTGCAGTACCTTTTTTCCCACTCTGCTTATTTGATGTGATGCATAAGGGAGAATATGTACCCTGTAGGGACCGTGTTAAGTGCTCCGTGAGCCTGAAAACATATCAAACACAGTGGCAATTGGATGTGCCACAGAGACACAACAGACTCTCTGCTGAACTTCTGGAGCTTTGCTGAACAATCTTTTTTTTTGGGCTGATGAGCTCTCTGTTATGTACCAACCTCAAAATATAAAATATTATTACTGCAAATGGAATCAGGAATAGCACGTCATATATATAGCACGTGCATACATATAACCAGGAAAAAGGAAAACAATAGCTATGTATATCAGTTGGGATTTTCCATCATTTTAGTTTACATTTGAAATAGCTTTGTAAATGCCATCTGTGGAAATGAAAATTTTCTTTAACTGATAATGTAGAGGAATTTAAAATCTGATTATTCAGGCTACACTATTATTCTATCACAACCACGCTTATGGTTACATGAAATGGAGGCAATATTCCATGTACTGACAAAATTTGTTTTAAGTTATACATTTGCTAGAAGCATTTCACATTGTCTATATTAAAAAGGAAAAGCATAAATTCATTTTTAACAAGCAAATAACAACAGATGTATAGAATGAAAATTAAAATCTTAGCAGCTACATCCTAACCAAAAAAGTACTGCTAATTCTTTTTACATTGTTTTATTCTTCAGTATAATTGTATAGAACACATTTGTTTTGGTTCTCTTCCATTTGCAAGAAAACCCTTTGACCAACACCATAATTGCCAGTGATGTTCAAACAAAAATTTCTCTGCCAGTGGTAGATCGATTTGTACAGCTCACCTGCTTTTCCTGAAGCACAGCCAATATAGTCATTCCATGGAACATATAGTCAGGCATGCCAGGGCTCCTGTTTTGGGAATCCTCCTTGCTGTGCATGACCACTACTGAGAAAAGGACTAAGGAGAAAATATATAGAAGTGTCAAGAAACATACGTATCTCTTCTTGTGGGAAATACCTTTTCTATGGACATATAAGCACAACAAACAACAGCTTTACAGGTTCAACTTATTTTTCAGCTGTGTGGGGAAATGAAGACAATGTAGGAAGAGCTACAGCAAACAGCTGAGGCGTTCGAGTGAGGTTTGACAAGCAGACCCCACAAAATTCTCAGCCTTAGTTTGTAAGCTTATTGCAATTCACTCAGCAGGGGCACTCATTACAGGAGTCAAGGTTCTGTGAACAATGTGGTACATTAGACCTAATTATGCACCAACACCCTGATTTATGGCTCAGATCTATCCTAAATTAAGTAGAAATTCTAAATTAAGGAGAAAATCGGAATTTAAAAAGCAAGGCTAGTTTATTAGGAAATCATTTGCTAACTGTAAGTATTATGGAAATAGTACTAAAAATAAAGGCCCAATGGAAAAACATATAATTAATGTACAGGATTTTTCAAATTCAAGAAATCTTGGAAAGTTTAAGGACTCCCTAGGCAGCTATGTTTCCCCACCCCCAAATAGTAGATAATTAACTTAGACTTTTACAACTAAGATTTTTAAACAGCTGAAAAAGAAGCTCTTTGGAAGCTAATGTTACCTCATAATAAATCTTGGAATACTGAGGAAATTCCAGAGGAGTTGAAGGAAGTTAATTTTCTTCCAATATTTTAAAAGGCTACATAGTGACTCAAGTAATTATAATCCTGTCATCATAGCATCAGTTATAGGCAGAGATATGGAACAATTGGTATGAAGCTCAATTAATTAAAAAACTAAAATAGGATAATAATTTAATTGATATCAATCAGATCTTGTCAAAATAACATGGGATTTTTTTTAGATTTTTAAAGTGGCTGATAAAAGCACTAGTTCTAATTTAATATGCTACAGCAAATGTGCAATTTTACTTCCTACCCAAAACTAATATAATATAAAATAAATGGTGCATGGATTAAATTGTAAATGAATTAAAAACAGGCCATCACATCTCTAAAAATAAACGTAAAGGAAAGAAAGTGTATAACTTCCAAGGAAAATTAATTCTTAATTATAATTTTTTGGCAACCATCTGAGAGAAGCTATACAATTATTTGTGGTCAAGTTGGCAAATAATAAGATTTATGGTGGTAAATAATAAAACTAGGTCACTAGTATAGATTAATAAATTTCTTACAAAATCTATGTATCTATATAACAAAGTGCAGGGTCCCATACTTAGGACTAAGATTGCAAATCTTACTTACTTAAGCATTTC
>WTXV02062541.1:0-17923 GCA_009823435.2 Nymphicus hollandicus
CTTTTAGCCTTGGAAAAGAGGGCAGTCATTCAAAATCACTGACTTTCCAAAGAGCCCTAATCTAAACCCTAACAATGCTTTTAATAAAGGGCAAGGTGCTGGCTCTGAAGGCTTTTATCTTGTGTACTGGACAACATCATGCTTGTAAATGGGAACTCTATTCAGCTTTATTAAAGGAGTTGCAGGAGCCGTGCCTTTCAGCCTCATCATAGGAGAGGCATTGCAATAAAACTTAGTTTTTAAACTAGGCTATGGAAAGCAGGTTTAAATGCTGTCAGTGTTTTTATTATATATAACAAACACATGGTGAAGTTGTTATTTGGTTTTAGGTGCCTGGGAGCCACTGTGCTTTGCATTGTTTAATTCATTGCTCAGTTTTTAGTCTATGAATGATGCAAAAATAAACACCCCATGGAGCCAAGCTTGATGATGGACAACCCCAATGCAGGGGGCTTAGGTGCAGTTTATCCAAGGAACAGTAGCCAAGATCTGGGGGAAAAACCTGCCAAAGTCATCAGCTGAAGTAAGTAACACAAGAAGGAGCTGGGCAAGTTTCCAGAGCTGCAGGGTATGAGGTAAAGCCATTAACATGGTTTTTGGGTTTAAGATAATGATAGATTGGTTAGCGATTGGGATTTCCTGGACTCACAAGGCTTAGGAAATGCTAGAAACATGGATGTGGATGGTGTGCCTGGGGGAAGCAGGCACAGGGGCTGCTCTGTGCTCACCACCAGCCTCCCCTGCCCCAGTGCCTGCCCAGTTCCCTGCAGGAGGAGGTGCCTGGCAGGGAAATCTGCACCATGCCGGTGCTCCCCCAGCCAAGGGAAGGGTGAGCTCCCCCATTTGGCAGCCATGGGGCAACAGCTTGTGGTCTGCACCCAGAAGAGGATGCGGTCACTGCCAAGGTAGGTTGTCTTCTGTGTATTTTTGTTATATTCCCTGGTCTTCCAGTTGTGTGGACAAAGGAGCTGGTTCTTTCAGGGACAAAACTCACAAAACCTAACTGGTGACCACAAGAGCACAACGGGATTTCTGCTCACAAATAGCAACTTCTGTGGTTTTAATGGCAAACTGTCCTGGAAGTTGGAGGAGCTGGAGAGAAATCTTTTATTTTAAAGGTTTTCTGACAGGGTTGTACTAAAAAAAGTGGATAAAAATGAATTGGCCTCTGACTGTGGGGTCTAAACCTAGGCAGACCCAGAGACAGGTTAATGTGTGCTGGCATCCTGCGGAATAGCCAGCCGGACCTTGCAGGATAGATTAGCAATCTTACTAAGCTGCTTATTTGGCTGTGCCCTTAGGTTCCTCCTACATCTCTGCATGCTGGGGGCTGGAGCTGACCCTCTCAGATCTGACCCAGAGGGCTGCCATTCCTGCTGCCCTTTTGTGCCTGGTGGCCCCAGAGTGATGGGAGCCAACACATTTGCCATGCCCACCAGGAAAGGGAAGATACCCACCTCAAACCCCTCTGATTGCTCCCACCTTGTTCTTTACTTCTAATACGCGTAGCATAAATTAATAGATCCCATCAGCCTAAACAGAGTTGTCTTCAGATGGGCATGCAAGGTGGAGCTGGACCTTTCCTAAAGCACTTTGTTACAATTCAGTTGTGCCAAAACTGGCATGTGGGTAGCATCACATCTGGCTGTACAATGGTTAACACAATTGTAGAATGTCTCTTTGCTTTAACTTTTCTACACAAAGAATGATCATTGCAAAGCTCTTGGCCTGCTTTATGGTAATCGCCAAGAGATCAAATAAATAGTAATAAAACAACTAGCTTTCCAGAAAAATCAGGTTAAACTGCACTCCCAGCTGTGTCCTCACAAACAGCACAGCCTCCAAACTGAAAACAATGTTCAAACCCCAACTATGTGTAATGAGAGTAGGCAGTTCTATGCCTATGTGTGTATTTTCTCTGCTTTGCCTCCCTGAAGAGTTTGCTTCATCCTGATGCCTTTCAGTGTCAACCAAGGCTCCATGACTGATGCAAAGATATTGGGAGTTTCAGTTAGTAGAAAGGGATATTGAAGTACTCAAATACACTAGCCCTTGTTAAATTAAAACTGTCTTAATCACGGACTTGTTGCAAGAATCTTAATTCCTGTCTTGAACTGATGTAATCCTGTATTACAACGCTTTAATGCCCTCTGAGAAAGCCCCTGCTTGTTTAATTTTTCCCTACCTTTTCCTGTACGTGGCATGCTTGCCTTAAGGGGGCTCAGGAGTGTGCTGGTGTATTCTCACCAGTGTGATAAGCATCCACAAGAAAATATCCCAAATAAGAAGGATAAACCCAACAAATTCTCCCTGCTTGCAGTGATCCTACTCAAGCAGGAGATAAGAAATGGCATGAAATGGTATACAATGTGAGCTGTATCCTAAAACAGTGGAGGACAATGTCAGCGGCTTCGTCACTAGTTAGGTACAGGGGTGGGTCAGCATGTTAGCTGGGTGGAAACTCGGTGATACCTCACTGCCTGGAGACTGGTTTCTTACAGTGCAGGTCCAGGTCCATCCAAAACTCTGGAGGTTCAGAAAATGCTAGCTCCATGCGAATGACGCTCACCTGGCTTTGCATGGAGTGTGGAACTTGAGCTGTTCAAAGGGGGTTGGGTTTTGGGTTGTTTTTTCTTTTTAAACCCATAAAGCATTGGATTCCTGTTTTGAGGAAAAATGACTAAACTTTGACATTCACTGCCTTGCCAGTCCGAGTTTCCCACATTCACACACATGCTTTTCCTAGAAGAAATCATCCAGTGAAACAATGTGCCTTTTGTTAAGAGCAGCTGGTTGAGTGAAATAATGCTTCTTTCAGACTCCTCCACGATAATGGAAAAAGCTTTGTGCCCTTTTGGTTTGCTGTCTGCCATCATCTCAAATTAGGCTGGGCTTTGCAGGCTGTCAGGTGACAGACAGGACGCCCCAGGAGCTCTGAAGAGGTGCGCTTGGTTTCTGCAGTATGTGCTGAGCAGGTTTCAGCTGAAAGCACAAGGAGATGCTGCCCCACAAAGCCCTGGCCTCGAAGGGTGAGGGCAAGAGCTGCTGGGTGGGATGAGGAGATGCCAAGTCTAGAGTCCAACACCTACTCGGAGCCACTCGCCGCGGCACTCAAGAGGATTAAGTAGAAACAGAAAAGAGCTCTTTTAGAGTCTCTTCTTTTTCAGTCTGGGCCCGGGCACACTTATTCTTGGCCACTTGCTTTTGTTTGCCTCAGCTTGGCTTTGGATGGTTTCCTGCCTCTTTCTTCCTGGCTTATGGAGCCAGCCCTCTCAATTATTTTAGCAAAATGAGCTGTCCTCACCTGCTTTCTCTCTTCCCTCCTCATTGTGTTTGGTGGTGCAGGGAAGGATCTTTTGACTCTTTGGTTATTCAGAGAATAGCTGCTTCCTTTCTATTTCACCCTGCAAATCGCATTACTGTGCACATTAAATGAGGCTGCACACCAGGGCTAGGGAAGCAGGAAGCTTCTACAAACCGCACACTGATGGCAGTTTCTGTAACAGATTTTATCACAGGTGTGCTGCGTGGAGTATTCAAATGACATTGCAAAAGGCTCACGTGGTAGTTCACGTAAGGGTTGCACTTAAGCATTAATGCAACTACTTGCTGCAGACAGTGTACATTACTGGCTTGCCTCAGCAAATTGCTTGTAAAGTCTTTTAGTCAGTGGATGATGCTAAGAAAAGAATGGGGACTCTCATTTAGGGGACTTGAACATACTGGTGACTGAGATTTAACTTGTGTGCAAGGTAACCGTCCATCTGCCTATCAAACCTGAGCCACCTTCAGTGATGTGCTAAAGTGGTGATTCAAGAATAAAAAAGGCAAATAGGCTTTGACCTGCTTTGGACAAGTTAAAGCACCAGAATCTTTCAACTGCTTTGTGTATCACTGAGCTGCATTTACAGAGGTGTTTTGCTTATATTTTGTGATTCCAAATTTTGGATTAACGACATAAAATGCTAGGTTTAAATGACAACTTGGCCTTCACAGGATCCAGCTCTTCTCCAACTGAGTAATTTATCTATTGATTTGCATGTAGATAAGAATTCACCACTGATGAATTGAAAAGCAGAAGAGAAAGGATGCTCTATGTTTTCATTCCGTTATAAAACTCCATAATGTGTATAGAGCTATAATATCACATGCTAAAAACCTAAATAAAAGAATTTGTACTTCTTGGCGTCCAGAGCACAAGCAGCATTAATGCCGGTCCATGTCTGGGTATGCATGCTGCAGTTCAGGGCCTGGCTTAGTGTTGTGGCGTGGACTTCTGCTGTGTTAATCCAGATCTTGTGTAGTTTAAGATCTTCTGCTTCCTGGCTGTCCTTCCTGCAAAAGACCTGACCCTACAGAGGCTCCTTGGTCTGCTGGGATGATTTGCAGCAGGGAGAGCAGTGATTCAGGGGGTGATGAGATTTTTTTCTGAGCTGGCACTAAAGGAGGGGAGAGCTTCAAGTTCTTAAATGCACCCTAAGAAAGAGGGAAAGAAACCTGCCGTTTCATGGCCATGGAGACCTTCTTGAGTGAAATGGCAGAATGAGGTGACTTAAAAATGGCAGAACACCAAGGGGTTTGGGGACAGCAGGGAGTCAAGGGACCTGCAGAGCAGTTTCAGGTAATTTGAATGGAAAACCAATCTATAGTAATTTTAGTGCATCAAATTTCCACTGCACTTTCTGCTGCTGAATGCAGAGCTCGCAGGATATTCATTCAAATGGACTTCGGGCTTTCCCAAAACCATTGGGGAATTGGCTCCCATGAGCCAGAAGCAGTAAACTGGGCTGGCAGAGTCCTGAGTGGACACAACCCCCAGCTGCTGGAAAGGAAGGGGCTGGAGAGGAGCATCTTGCAGGGTCACCAGCTCAGATGGAAGCGCATGAGCTACACGGGCCATTGGAGATGCCTAGATGTCCCTGTCCCTGCTAGATCTGTCCCTGCACAACCCTGCCTGAGCAGGAGGAGAGGATGAGGCAGTGCTAAGGTAGCTCCTTTGCTATTACCAGATATTTCTGGGACGGGGACAGCATGTGCGGTGCTATAACAGGGAGGCTTCCTTGCTTCAACACTTCTCTGTAAATCATGGCAGGGGAGCATCCCAGTCCTTACCCAAATAAACCCCTTATTTATAACTGTCAATTTGGAAACCATACTAGGTGACTTTATGGAAGTCAAAGCAATCCAAGCTGAAATGCAGATGTTGGTACAGCTGGCATGGAGCATGATTTAGTCATGACGACACCAGAATAATCTGGGACACCATTCCTCGTATCGCTCTCCCATTTAATGCATTTTCCTAACCCAGTAATGCTATTTTGGGACTTTTTCCAAGCCACTGTCTGCATGTAATATTCTCATCTTACTTGGAGAGCCTGGCCAGAGGACTGAACATAGTATACTCATCTAATGATTTGAATGAAAAAGGCTGTTCCTAAGAATGGGTTTTGCATCAAGGCCTGGTAGAAAAGGACTTATTTATGTATTGATTTATTCATATTTGTGAGATGCATTTAGTTTAAAGGTGCTCAGTGAATGTTTCCACCCTCAGTAAAAGGTTCCAGGGATTTTAAGATTTTGGCGTTTGCTAGTAGGTGCTAACTGATATGCATTTAAAAAGGAAAAAAGCTCACTAAGTTAGTACACAGGGAACACACACACGTGTTAGTCTATGCCCCTCTTTGTCTGATGTTAACAAGCCTTAATTTGTCCTGAACATGTGCCTGGAATAGGGAAGGAGTTTATTTTCTGCCTACTGATGAGGATGCTTAAGGACAGAGTTGAAGGGCTGAAGCCAGTGGGACCATAACACTCCCAACGTGGTGCTGACTGTGGAAGTAGAGATCTGTCTTTTCTGAATTGTCCTTTTTATCCCCTTCCTGCTCTGTTCCTTTACGGTTGTTTTGGAACTGGGGGCGCTTTGGTGCCAGATTATACCCGGCTGGTAGGGATTTGCAGCCTCATGCAAGCAGGGTCAGGATCTGGTTTCCAGCCCTACCTGGCTTTATAGAGCTCAGCCTGTCCAAAGCAAAACTGTGTGTGATGGATGGGGAATCCAGGGTCAAAATCTGAGAGGTTTTTTACATTTCCACCTATCAGTATACATACTGTGATTAGTTTTGTCTTGAACAGGATCATGCCACAGGTGTAGCGTGGAAGACGGGATTCTTCTGCATGCCATCATGCCAGATGTTCAGGCTAATGATGCTGTGAGTAATGTTAAGGACATCTGTTTGGTTTTTTAAAGTAGATTTTTCATATGCTTATTTATGCTGGCCAAAGTTGGAGAACAGACACTCATGGAAAAGAGGCTGCTCAGATTTTATAATGCTGTCCTCATCTTTGAACAAAACCCCACCATCTCCCTCATCCTGAAGAATGTTGAATCTCTTCCTCAGATCTTCCCACTGGGAAATACACTTATTTCCCAGAAAATGTAGTTGACTTTAAACCATTTTATTCAGTGACAATGCTGTTCACATTGTCATAACAGTCTCAAAACTGAAAGCCCTCCTGAGTAAAGCAATTTGTTACCTCTTTATTTTGATGACACCTTGAATTCTAGGATTTTTTAACCTGTTTGAAGACTGAACAATACAAATATCCTTTTATTGCTCATGGTATCAGAGAATAACTCACTTTTCCTCTTTCTCAGGATTGCTGGTGCAGAATAGATTCTGTGCATCACACTGCAGCAATGTGCATACTGAGAAATAAACCACTGATAGAGTCATATTCATGCAGCAGTTCTGCAACAGGACTTTCTAAAATAGCCTGCTTACGAGTCAGAGCCTGACTAGTGATAAAAACAGACCTTTTCTGGTTTTAAGGACTGAAACGTCTGGTGTAAAGCCTGTCTCCTAAAAGATGAAATCCTTCAGCTGAACGGTTTGCGCTGCAAACGTGTTTTTTTCTAGGGGAATCTTTGCTATGAACTGTTGTAAACAACCACACATTCTTGAGTTAGAGATCACCAACATTCCCACCAAAAAGCAGGGTGACATCAAGCAGCTACACCAAGAATTGTCTTGGAAAAAACATCCACACCAGCACGGTCCTACAGGGTGTGGGAGGGTTAGGGTATCTTAATCCAGCTGATACGGGCAGGTGTTGACTTCACTGGACTGTTCCAAAATGCTCAGCTACTTTAGGCATCAATATCTGTCATTCACACCTAGGCACATGAAGTTACTTATGTCTCTAAATGTTGACTGTGCTTTGCTCTGACTGAAATCACATCTGCCTGGGCTTTCTGTATTTTTGCACTTTAGTCAAATAATGACCCTAAATGAGTGTAAACAGTTACTAACTGGCTACTGAGTATGAACACATTTCAGTTATAAACAGAACTAGCCCAAAATCTGCATTATAAGAATTAGTTAAAATCACTACTTTTCTTGTGACTAATGCTATTAAAGCATTAGCAATAGGTCAGGACCTGCTCCAACTGGCAGCTTTGTTAATTCACCAAAACAGTGCCTTTTCATAGAAAACGATGAGTGTGAGAGTGCCTTAATACACTGTGTGTGAGAAGAGATGAAAAATATCTTAACATGCTTTTAGAGGGAATGAATGACACACAGCCCTGGTGCATGCAGTCACCGGTGCTCCTCTTAGTTAAACTAAGCCATATTACTCTTAAGCATTTTACTGACTGAAAAAAAAAATGCATATTAAGAGGCTTTGCAAGTCCCAAGGACATGAAAGGAGAGCGTTGTTTTCTGGATTTCTGAGCAGTGAAATAACACTGCCAGTCCTTGTGAGACAGGGAAAAGCACAGCTGCTGCTTAGATTTCCCTGGGGTAGCAATGGGCATTAAACCAGGTGAAAGATAATGAGGCCTGGGGAAAATCCTTCCTTGAATTGTTACAATTTAGAGAGATGCTGTTGGGTCAAATACGCTCTGCAATGAAGCACTGTAATAAGGAAAACCCAACCCCCCCTTCTTCTAAACTGGAAAAAGTCAAAATAATAATCACAGAACGGTTTGGGTTGGAAGGGACCTTAAAGCCCACCCAGCTCCAACCCCCTGCCACGGGCAGGGACACCTTCCACTAGAGCCCCTGTGTCCAGCCTGGCCTTGAATACTGCCAGGGATGGGGCAGCCACAGCTTCTCTGGACAAGTTTAATTTCTTCTCTTTTTCTCTCAAAATCTAACAGGAATTGCTTCCACCATCTCCCAGCTGCCCTCCTCGCTGGGCCCAGTCCAGGACATGGCTGTATCCTGTGGGCCCATGAAATGTGAACTGAAACACAACAGACATCTTCCGAAACAAAGAAAAAAAACCCCAAACACTACAGAAAGGTAACTTTAACTAGAATGACATGAAATACAATCTACTGGGATAATCAAAAGGTTTAGAATCTGATTTACCTTAGAGTTTCCCTTAAATAACACTATTTTTTTAATGCTAACAGTAGTACACTGCATGTAAATCTAAGATGACAGTTTATCCACTTGAGTAATCTAGAAAGTGTACAGCACATTTGCTAATTAGCTGTAATAAAATGCTTCTTTTCTGAAGAACTGCTGGTGATAAAAGCAGAGGAATTTCAATGTAAAACCACATTTACTAACAGACTTATTAATATGCCAATTCTTTATTGCATTTAGTACCTCATCATATGTTTACAGGACCAGATGTTTGTATTTTGAAGTGCACTTCCCCTTATTAGCGGTGTCTGTGTGTATGTGCGTGTACATGCATTTGTCCCAGCCAGGGATAACCTTCTTAACCTTCTCCTCCCAGTTCCCTTCTCTCCAAACAGGAATTGCATCTTCAACCTCTTTGTTTTCACATATACAGTTATCATAACAATACCAACAAGCCTTTGAAAAACGTCTTCCGTCCTCTCCTGCCATAAAGAGTTTCAAAGCTGGCCAGGCTTCGAAACACACCCTAAATATGGGACATTTCTGATGCTCTGGGAAAGATTTTTGCTGCAGGACTGATGGAGTAGAGAATGACCACTCAAAACTGGACCCTTTAAGTTGTATTCAACAAGATCAAATTAATTTGCCTCCTCCTCTCCAAATACTGCTCATAATGCACTTTAGCAACTGCAGGATTAAGATAAATATTAGAGGTGAAGTATTGTAATTCCTCCTTAGATTTTTAGAAGTACTTGACTTTATTCTATTCAATTACCCTCAAATTAGTATCAGAAGAGAATCAATGATGATGCTTACACCCCATCCCAAGCTTAAATAAATCATACATTCAATTCATCAAGTATTCCAGTGCTCCCGATGCGCTATCTATTCTTTAGTGGATAAAAAGGAACTATTGCCTTATGGAACAAGTCCAACACTAGCCAATTACAAAATAAGTCTTTAGAACCATTCTGGATATTAAATATACCCCAATACAGGTATCTTGCTAAAATAAAACCAGATTTTTTTCCCTCCTCCTTTATAAAAAAGAATGTATTCTCTCATGCCTAGATCTCCTCTCCAATTTCATCTTCAAAAGACCCAAGCAAAATAGATCATGAAGGAGCTCTAGCAAAGCATTAGTAACTTTTTTGTCTCCCAAATGAAAAGGCACCTCCATCTACTGATGCTATCCCAGGGATTCTGGGCAACAGTGCAGCAGGACAGCATCACTGGCCACGCAAAGGAGACACGGCAGTAGTTCCCTCTTTGGAAATGTTGGCAGTTGGGTTCCAAGACCGTTTTGACCCTACCCCCTTCTTTTTCACAGGCAGAACTGAATGAATCTATTTTTGCTTTCCTTCTTAACAGCCACTTTCTCTAGATCTGAGCACCGTGCCTGATCAGACAATGAATGTTTACATGCGACAGGCAGTGTTTCCAAACTGCTCCATTGTTCCCAGTATCCAGTGGTGAAGCCCCGATCCCAGTCAGGACGAGGAAGCCACAGCAGAGGAAGGAAAGGTTTCCTGCCTGACAAAAGCAGTCCTGTTTAAACCAAAGATGGAGTTAACTACCCATTCAAACAGATGCACGCAAAACACTGAAGCAGATTGCCTGGCTCTGCCTTACATAATATTATGAAATCCCAGCGACCCGTATTTAATAAAACAGGGTGAGATGATACCATAGTGCTGGCAACATGGCTGGCAGAGGAATGTTCACAAAATGTCCTTTATTTATCCCTCTGGAAAAACATTCACTCTGTTGCCATCCTGCGATTTACCTCCGCCCCGCTGCAGTTCTTTCAATGCACTGGCGGTTGAGAGATTGGGGGTGAAATCTTACAGCTTGGCTGTCGTGCAGATTTGGGTTGCTTTGCTGATTAGAGAACAGTGTATATCTTATTAATAACTGTTTATCCTCAGTGTTAGTTTCTATCTCCAGCAGGAGTTGGTTTCTTCTTTGAATTCGCACACCGTGACATCAGTGACATTTAGGCACTTGACAACATGGTAGATGTGAAGATCTGCTGCAGAATCTGGGGGATCTCTTTGGTATCCATGGCAATAAAAGACCGACCTGCTGGTAGCATCCTCTGCAGCCTAAGGAGCAGAATGAGGGACAAGACACAATTAACATTTCAAATTATCTTCCCTTCCACAAGCCAGGGCTCCTTAAGAATGGATGTTTTTCCTTTTGTATACCTTCCCAATCCATGCTGTTCACAATGCAATTAAAGGCTTGGGAAAGCAGCAGTGGGAGGAAACACCGAGGGCAGCTATGTCACAGAGGTCCTTTCAACAAGACAATCAAGAGTGTTTCTAGAGATTTCTATTCACGTCCACTTTCTAACATGCAAAAACTGTTTTGCTCAAGGTACCAGTGACCCCATGAGGTATTACCACAACTGGTTTTCTGAGGGCAGCTAGAGATTGACCTTGGAAATTAACGTATTTGCTTACTTTAATAGGTTACCATGAACCCCCAGCTCATTCAGTTCAACACCCCCAGTGATTCTAAATGTGTTCTTTATATTTCCTCTTTGAGATTAAATAGAAAGATACTTTTCTGCCAATATTAGCCTGACACACTTTTGTTCACAGCTTAACCCACCTTAAAAAAGCTAAACAAGATGCACGTTACTCCTTATGGGGAGTCAGCGGGCTTGGGATTTATGTTTTCACTGCTTTTTAAAGGAGTTTATGCTCCTCACTGCTGGCCCAGTGCTCAGTTAAATCTCACTTTTAAAAGTGAGTTTTTAAAAAAGCTGCAACAGGGAATTCCCTCCTCCTTCCCCCACAGCAGTTACAGGAAGGCTTTGTCTAAATTCTGCACTTCCACATACACAGAAATGCATTTCAGTGACAGCATTGTGCGCATTTTCCGTACCCAGAGAACCAGGCAATTATAAGATCTGCTCTTACACAGCAAGATAGGGTCAACACGTTATTTATTTATTTATTACTCCTAGAAGTAAAAGGACTTTCTGTAATTACAATCTTTCAGAACGGATTCTCTTTTCATGCTTAACACAGTTCTGATGTACAGACTGCAGACACAACTAATGGTGTCTGTGCAGCTCTACTGCTTCAACCCTCTTCTGACTAAAACTGCATACCGAGTGCCAGCTCCCTTTGGGCCTTCTCTCATTCTGCTCAAGCTGAAGACTCGAACAGAAGCAGAAAAGGCACCACTGATATTTATGGCTTTAACCAGCTTTTTGCTGCATGTACTGGTCCTCAGTGGATGTGGAACTGATGGGTGCCTGGTATAGAATTTCCTTCTTTTTCCCTGTGCAAAAACAACTTAAAGTGAAATTATGTAGTGGCATTGAAAATAGGCATATTGGCTCGGACTCTCCAAAGAATTTGTGTCTCTAGCACAAAAGGAGTATCTGAGTCAAATTTCTGACAGTTTGGAATCACAGAATCACAGAATGGTTAGGGTTGGAAGGGACCTCTGGAGATCATCTAGTCCAACCCCCTGCCAAGGCCGCTGCAGGAGGACGATTAAACTCTAGATTTTCTTTCTTTAATTGCTTCTTTATAGGCCCATGCATATTCAAACTGCATATTGGGCAATGGCAAAGGCACCAGATCTTTTTCATGACTAGGCAGTGATATTACACAGGGGGATAGTGCACATCCTCCAGTGGAAGGCGGGCTTCAGGTGCTTCCTTTGGAGGTACAGAATGCTCTGAACTAGCTAGCTGTAAGGGATGTCTGCAAGGACCCATGAACCAGTCTCCTCCCTGACACAAATCAGTAGATTAAAAAAAAAAAGGGAAAAGGATGAAAACTTTGACACGAGCCGGCAGTGTGCACTCGCAGCCCAGAAAAATAACCGTATCCTGGGTTGCATCAAAAGGAGCATGACCAACAGGTTGAGAAAGGTGATTCTGCCTCTCTGCCCTGCTCTCGTGAGATCTCACCTGCTGTACTGCATTCAGCTCTGGGGATCCCAAAACAAGAGGGATGTGGACCTGTTGGAGTGGGACTAGAGGAAGGCCACAAAAATGGTTAGAGAGCTGGAGTACCCCTCCTATGGAGACAGGCTGAGAGAGTCTTGGGCTTTTTCAGCCTGAAGAGAAAGGTCTGGGGAGACCTTATTGCGGTCTTTCAATATATGAAGGAAAGACGGAGAGAGACTTCTTCCCAGGGCATGTAGGACAGGACAGGTGGCTATGGTTTTAAACTGAAAGAGGATACATTTAGATCTGAAAGAGGGCAGATTTAGATCAGATATTAGGCAGTTCTTCTGGGTGAGGGTGGTGAGGCACTGGCACAGGTTGCCCAGAGAAGCTGTGGCTGTCCCAGCCCTGGCAGTGTTCAAGGCCAGGTTGGACAGGACTTTGAGCAACCTGGTCCAGCGGAAGGTGTCCCTGTCCATGGCAGGGGGGTCGGAACT
The DNA here is from genome assembly GCA_009823435.2 of Nymphicus hollandicus. NCBI lineage: Eukaryota > Metazoa > Chordata > Aves > Psittaciformes > Cacatuidae > Nymphicus > Nymphicus hollandicus. Next base: position 12,786 of record WTXV02062541.1, read on the forward strand.
GGATGATCTTTAAGGTCCCTTCCAACCCACAACAACCTATGATTTTATGATACTATGATCAAAACCTTAGTGCAGAACACAAGCACGGGCAACTAAATGCATAACTTATCTGCAATAAAGCATAGTTTAGATTTATGATGAATGGAAACAAAAAAAGTTAATTAGGCATAAACCAAATATACTTACCTATCTGCCTGGTCTCCTAAGGATCCGATAAATATGGCAAAAGCATTGACTTGAGCATTGGTGGTCAAGACTTGAGCAAACCTTGATGGGCGAATACCATATCGCTCGAGATTTGCATCACTCAAGACAATAACAAAATACTCGTCAGCCTCTTCCTTTGTGATTTCACGAATGGCATGCTCTGTCCCTTCCAAGGTATGGTCTCCACTCATGCAGAATTGAGCATGGGCATGCATGGTCTGTGTGCACAGCATAACCAAGTGGAAATATGTAAGATGACTTTAGGAATAAACATTCATTTCAGCTGGCACAGGAAGGAGTAAATATTCAGTTATGGTATATTGGGGGAAGCTTCAGAAATGTGGACAATGCTCCAGATACTACAGAAGATGCAGCTTTTTGTACGTAATACGTCATATTTTAAGATGGGCAATATTTCTGAAAATGGATCAAACCACCAAAACTCACGCACAGCTGGGCCTTAGGGAAGGTAAAATACTTTGATCAGCTGTGGTTTGAGTAGCTACATTGCTGTGTATTTAAGGAAGAAAACAAAGATTAGTTTCCAAATACTGTGACCAGCTCCTGCCTGTTTATAGTTTGCATTAGACTTCCAAACCCTCGTAGTGTCACAGTTAATATCAAATATCTGGCTGCTGACAGAAGCAGCAAAGTGTAAAAATGTCGAAACCTTTTGTTTGAGCTATGAGGGTGGTAAGGCCCTGGCACAAGTTGCCCAGAGAAGTTGTGGCTGCCCCATCCCTGGAAGTGTTAAAGGCCAGGTTCTGGCCTTTTATTTTATTTCACTCTCTCTATGCTTTGCATTCTGTGACCTACAATTTTATCTCTGCAGTCACAAAACCCTTGATTATACAGTATCACTATTCAGTGGCATTTACCTTAAGAACCTCTAATCTTTGCTTATTGTTCTTGGGAACCTTGTCACTCCCAACCAAGGTGATGTCAAAGCCATCTCCTGAATGTCCAACAATATCGTACTGCAAGAAAGAAATGTCATCAGTCATCTGCTGGTCATGAATGGCCCTTGGGTCACAATGACATGAGACAGATCAAAGGCAATTTGCTTTCAGCATGAAACCCCACATACTGTTCCGTGTTTCTGCTTATGAGCTGCATAAGGGAACTCCTTGCAATTTCTCACTAACATGAACACATGGGAAAGAATTGTTAAATAATGAAATTAAAGAGCAGTTACTTATTTCCATGGTCTGTTTTTGACATCATTCCTCCAACAGCAGAGCGGTGATGCATAAGATCAAGACCTTGCCCTCTTACATTGTCTGTGTATTTTTATAAGTAGCAATTTTCATCCTCTTGAGTCTGACAAACAAGAAGGGAATTGTTTGAGAGTAGCTCCCGCGACTGATGAATCTTTTCTGTGACCTCATTCTGCTTAGAAAAGGCAGCACTACAACCCTTCTCTTTTTGAAAATCAGCACTCCTTATTTTTGTGCATAACAGATCAAAGTCGTTCCTGAAAGTATGTAGAAAGGTGAATTCCAAGAGTCTCTGTACTGGTGTGCACACCATTCTCCTGTGAAAGATGCTGTAAAAATGCCATGTAGGGCTATAATAGTTCAAATATCCTGTTGAACAAATAATGTAATATTGGGAAGGCCTTTGTTTTATGCAAGAGTTTCATTGTCATTACATGAAAACCAAGACAAGCTGAGCTATGGCAAGGTCCTGACCTGCCCTTTGTGTTGCAGATCTGGCAGTCACCCCAGGGAGAATTCATAAGCAGGACAAAAGTGGATTTAAGAGCTGTCTACACCAAGTAATAGAGTACAGTGCACATATCCTGAGCCTGGAGAGACCTGAGCTGGCAATTCCTCAACATGCACATGACTGTATTTCCCCCTGACTAGCTGGCACACATCTCTCTCTAGTTGACAGTGAGCCCTTGTGCAGTACTTTACCTTTCTGTTATCTTTTATTCTTTACCTTTCTGTTATCTGTTATTCAAGTACTGCCTACAGGTCCCTGCTGAGTTCACCATCCCTAATTCCCACATAATCATCTGGTAAAAGGCAGGTCTATTCCTCAAAGTCAGCTCCTGGAGACCAGGGAAATGGCATTCTTTATCAGCAAAGCTCTTTTTATTTGTTTCCATATCACTAATTTGCTTAAAAATATATCAAAAGTAAAAGAGAGCTATAGCAGCTGGAATAACACTTTTAAAGGCGACATCTCCCTCTGCAAAACAGTGCTACATACTATAGATTAATTTCACCCAAGGTCAGACCATTTTAGGACAGACTCACTTAACCCGGACTTCCTTCCCCTAGGAAATCTTTACGTAATTTAGTCCCCCACGCAATCCCATTTCTTTCTGTATTTTCCCATTCCTGTTCTCAGCTCTTCCATTTCTAATATCTGCTACCCAGCTTCATGTAAAGCTTTCTGTCTGGCACATACTTTCTCTTCAAAACCTATTTCTTATCAACAATAATGCTTCAGACTCTCTTTTCTGATGAATTTTTAGCTGGTGTTTCTGTCTTCCTCAGACCATTATCTTTCCCAGAAGAAAAACATGGCAAATGAAAATACATAGATTTTGAGAATAACGTTGAGGTTACATTCAGGATACTTTCTAATTAATAACAGGAATAAATAAACCCAGAATGTGAACCACACACTAAGAGAGCGTGCCTGTCTATTGTTTTAAAAAACAGAGATAATTCAAATCAGAGGAACTAAATAAAGCAGTGGTTTAATGGAGCAGAAAATACACAGCACTAATATCGTTCTTATGTAATGTCAGAAATGTCCACAGATCTTCAGGGTAGGCTCTTAATTATGAAACCCTGCATGTCCTTTGCTGAGCAGTTTTAGTTTTGGTATCACTTTTAAGTCAACAACCTAATTACGTAAAGCAAAATGCTATCATTCTCCTGTGTAAAAATAAAACTGACTCCTTCGTTACAAGCTCCTTCCCAGTGCTTCACAGACCTTCCCACTGGGTGTCCTGGTATCAGCCATATTGAGTTCATGGGAATAGGCCAATATAATTTTGGTTCTTGGCATACACTAATAACAGACCATATTTCATCTCAAAAAGGCTGGTTTAAACTCAGTGTGACAGTCTGTGTAAAGGGAACTGCTGTAGCTCCTAGGTGGAACACCAGAGGTTGACCATACGGTTGGATCCCCTCCTCATTCCTGTACAAGGTGGGATTGTACAACCCAGGTTTGGACAAAGTGAGGCTGAAATGATTTGAGCAAACTATTGCAGGCACACAAAGGTGTTCACCTGGGAACATCATGTCCTGTCTGCTCCCTCCTTGGCTGGCTGCTTATTATTCTTCATGTGTGCCCATGCATGCGCCTGAGTATGTATACTTAACAGATGTTATCTGCTTCCTTGTTTCCTTGCTGACAGTTTAATATTGTTTCTTTGCTGACAGTTTACTACACTATTTGTGATTAAAAAAAGTATGGTGAGGCAGCAGGGAAGAAGTGGTTGTTTGCTTCATCCCAGCTGCTGCATTTTGGGTTAAGCAGGGCCTCCCAAAAAGTAGGGTGAGATCCTGCTGTGCTGTGGAAGTGTTGCAGTTCCCAGCCCTCAAGTGCTGATCCTCATGGCCCTCTGATCCCCTTGAAGTCAAATCAAGGACCAGGAGTAGCCAAAACCTAATGACTGAGTGTAAGGTTACTTTTGGGCAGCTTAGCTCCCCAAACCACAAGGCTGGATGAGTACTTGTGCCCCAGAGAAGGAGGAACATAGCAGCACTGACTTGGACTGACTTAAGCCAACATAGGACTGCAGCCTGGAAGACCCTCCTTGGGAGAGAGAAAGGGATGGAAGCAGCCTCAAAGCCAACCTTTAGAGGTGACAGAAGGGAGAATCTTGCCTAGGGGAATGTATGGAGTCTATGGCAATTCAGGAATACAGAGACTGGGACAGGAGTAAAACTGGAGTGAAGAAGCCCACTCTGCAAGGGCAAAGAAGGAGGATTTAAATCTTTCACCCAGGTTTTCTTTCAGTAAATTATTACATCCTCCTGATTTGTGTTCTAATAAAATGAACCCTCAGTGATTCGATGTTATCTTGGTATGCTCATTTTAAAGAAAAAGAGCAGACAGCTTCACAGCCCTGGCTAACCAGGAAACCCAACACATGCAGGTACACGCACGCTTTGTCAAAACCAGTTTCCTTCCTTTGCAGTAGGTAAAGACAAGCACAGAAAAAGGGCCACTGAGAAGCAAGGATACAATGCTTTTTTTCTCATAAATCACCTACGAGAATTCACGTGGATGGAGTTACAAGTGAGAGAAGAGCTGTGATACAGTCTTACTTGGAACTGATTCTTGTTTTGTTTTACAAAATAGATTGCAAGCACAGGCTCTTAGGACAAATCCAGCAGCAAAATACACGTTTGCTACAACTCAGACTTAATTGAATTAATATATTATTGTGGTACACAGTGCCTCATTTTCCAACAGCTTCAGGTACACCAAGACAAGAACTGCTCTATTCAGATGTGTGAGTACATTACGTGTAACCATGTCTCTCAAAATAGCATCATTCTGTTGGTTTCTTTCCTTACAGGTTAAAACAATTCCACTGTAACATTTTGCATTGAATGGATGGCTGCTGCTGCCTAAAATGGATAAAATGGAAAACTTTGTCTTCTGCAGCTGCCATGTCAAAAGGTTTAATTTCTGAAGGCATTTAAAAAGCTGAAAGAAGACGCATGCTGAATGTAAAAGGCAGTGTGAATCAGACAGACCTCTGCCAGAGGGCTAGATCTTTATAAATTCATCTCTTCTTTGGACAACACTGAACCTTCTTTTTTTCTGTATTTATTTCAAACTTTTTGTTTATTATTTAAAAGGAACTATTCTGCCAAGCATAGAATCATAGAATAGTTAGGGTTGGAAAGGACCTTAAGATCATCTAGTTCCAACCCCCTGCCATGGGCAGGGAC
>WTXV02062541.1:18023-28673 GCA_009823435.2 Nymphicus hollandicus
TTAGGGTTGGAAAGGACCTTAAGATCATCTAGTTCCAACCCCCTGCCATGGGCAGGGACACCTCACACTAAACCATGCATGTGGGACATCTTTTCCTAAATTAATAGTGCTGCCTCCATACTAAGTTTTACTAACAGGGAATGCTGCAATGGGCATATAAAATCTGCAATATCCCTTTAATACAGCTGTAAATCACAATTCAGGCTTTTTCTGCTAGTTATATAACATGCTATTTATTGAGCCACTTACAATATTTTAAAGGCTTCGTAAAATTGCTGTTGGATAATTTAGTGGACATGCCTTCTAAATCTGCCATCATGTGCGCAAATGATGGTAATTAGGGATGATATAAAACCATATGGTTTGTGTGACAGACATAAAACTATCTCAGATAACACAAAGAACAAACTGTCCTCTGTGCATTTTCAAATAACTGGCACATAAAATGAGATGTAAAAAAAGATGTAAAAACTTTAATCCTGCAAAAGAACTTGCTTGTTATAACTGACGCGTATAAGTGATGCATCTGCACATTTAAAGGGGTGAACGGGTCTTTGTAGGAATATTTAACCTCTGTTGTCAGGATAAGGCTGAGAATGTGGCTTCTATTATCTCAGTTACTCCCACTCTTTTCTTTATTAAAGCACTTGAGGGGAAGCATGGATGAGATGACATTGGAGGAGGGCTGTGAAACATGGCTGTTAATTTAAATGGATTTCCTGACTGTGGGATGAGCCTCCCATTTCCCCCTTGACAAGGAATGATTCACTGCCTGCACTTATGGGAAATGGAAGCAGGCAGGTTGTCCTATGCAAACATAAAACCCTGACAAATACTTGCTGGCACTTGTCTGACTTCTTATGAAAGATAACCTCATTACTGCTTGGTATAAAGTTGCATACCCAATACTTAGTTCTTCTGTATTAGAAGGCAGGGAGAAAGTATTCTCTACCAAATCAACATCATCAGTGATCAAAGGGGTACCACACATGGGGAAAGCTCAGCTTGGTAGGATAAACAACTAAGGAAAAGCCCATCTGATTAATTTGCAACCTTATTTGGCAGAGTACTAAACCAAGCACCAGCAGAAAAGTGATCTTGAGCAAAAGCCAAGAGTTGGTTTCTGAAGTCTGCACTGCAGTTAAGACAGCGGAAGGGAACTTTGCTATGTATATCCCCTTTGAATGCTTTGCTCAGCAAGCCTGGTCCCCCTGGTTCAACATATGTTATACAGAAAACCCCTAAAATTTGCATCACATGTTGTTGTGACCCTTGCAGATGGGGCTACAACAGGAACAGGCAACAGCAGATGTATCTGAAGGCCAAAAAAGCCTATTTTTACAAAAAAACAAACAAGAAGAGGATAAGGAAGAGAAAGAAAAAAACTACAAACTGCAGATTTCTCATTGCAGAGGACACAGTTGTGTGTTCTTTTCTCTTTCTTCAAACAGTTCCTCTTTTAGAAATGAGAAATGTATGCTATTTTTGCAGACATACCAAAACTTCAGCTTCTTCCTGAGAAAAATTAGCAGCATCTTGCAGAGTGCTAGTGTTAGAATCAGTAGTATTTTAAAACAATCACTGGTTCTCCTACTATCTGAAGACTTAATTACACTTGTTAGAAACCAACGAAGTAGCGCAAGCTCTGGTTATTGATCACATTAATCCAGGGGTAGCAACTGCCATACCAGATTATACACCAAAAATACCTGAACTTTCAACCTGTAGATTTCAGAAATGCCATTTATTTTTATCAAAAGAATGACCCCAAGAGTCCATCAGCACATGCACAGGAAATTTCTCATATGAGAGGACTCTGTAATGTAGGTTAAAAAGAGATACTTCAGCCTAATCATTGGTTCATGTTAAGAATATGGTTCAAACATGACAAGTTACTGAATGACTCTCTGCTCATTTTGGGGGATGACTTCAGTGGCCAGTGAAACATAAGATCACATCTCATCCTGGTCACCCCTGGTCTACTTTTGTAGATATTACGTTTTGAATGAATCAAATCCCAGTGAGATGTAGAGGAAGAAAAATACTTTTCTTCCCACAGGCAAAAGCAGCTCTCAAGTTGACAGAATTCACACTGGATCTCACCAGCCTTGAATAAAGGGACTGTTACTGCCCCTCCAAAGTTCTCTATCCAGTGGAAGGACCCCTTAAATGGAGGAGAATTACCCAGCCCAATTGATGATGATGGACTGATGTAGAAGCTGACGACAGCTTTTTCCCTTGGTCTGTCACTAAAATTTCCAGCATCTTCCTCACCACTGTTATTTTAAGTATGAAATTGACCTTACAGCTCTCTTGACTCATAGAGATTGTAAGGATAACATTACTATTCATGTCTTACTATCACCAAAGAGCAGCAATGTTCACATTTAATAACTGCACATGGTTTTTGCATAAGTGTTTTTATAAACGGTAAGTGGTTGTTAGAGAGGCACATCTACTGTTACAACTAACTGCAGTTTGAGCTATTTGCCTGGCCAAATACAGGCTTTCATCTATGCGCAGGGCAAAACACTGGCCAATAGCAACTATTGCCAAGCAAAATATAACAATCTAAAATAGTCACAGAGGGATTTGAAAGGTAATGAAACATAGATTTTTAAAATCCCAGAACTGAAGACAGTTCTTAATGATCTTACTAATTCCGCACAGTCTGTCTCCTTACTTCCAAATGTTATTCCTTTACCATGCACCTGAAGGTCACGTCTGGGTTCTCAGCTATAGAGCTACACTGGAAATAAAGACAGCTGGTCGTCTACCACTGCACTACACCTTTTTTCAGTGCCATCCTTCTAAGCCACTGTCCTCTGCTGTTTAAATGTAAAATAATTCATTGTTCATAATAAGAGCAGAACGGCTGTAGCAGAACCAAATGAACAACTAACTGTGCCCTGGTCACTGCTTCCATTTCACTTAAGATTTTATCCACTCCTTGATTTTTATCTCCTCAAAACTAAGCAGTTCTTGCATCCTTAGTTACTTCTTGTATGGGGACACTTCCATAACCTTTGTAATCTTTGTCATCCTCTCTTCAATTTCAGCTCTACAAGAACTTTTGTTAGATGGGGGACCAAAGCTGCACATATTACTCCTGATGTGAATGCACTATGGATGTTTACAGCAACATTCTGATGCTGTCTGCTTTATTCTCTATTCTTTTGCTCAGAGTTTCTAACATTCAATTAGCTTTTTGACAGCTGGTGGGCACTGAGCGTTCAAAGAACCATACAAAATAATTACAACATTTCTTTGTTGAACACTAACAGCTGAAATTTCTTCATTGTGTATTTAAAATCAGAATTGTTTTCTTCCATCTGCAGCACTTTACATTTAATAGCACTGAATATCATCCGCCATTTTATTTCCCAGTCACCATTTATGGCCAGGCCCTTCTCCAGCTTTTACAGCTGGACTTCCCTTTTTGTTTTCCCAAATAACTCCATACAACTAGCAACTTTCGTCACTTCATTATCCATCCCCTTTTACATATTACCCTGAATATACAGAACAACACAACAACATGGGCTCTGGCACAAGTGCCAACACAGGTTCAACAGTGACCTTCCTTCACTTCTTCACTCCAAAAAATGACCATTAAGTCTGTTTTGTATATTTTCAGCAGCAGTCTGTTTATCTGAAGGCTTTCCCTTTCATCTCTCAAGAAGTATAATTTGCTCACGAGCATGGGGTGAGGGACTTTGTAAAATGCTTTTGGCTAAGGAGAGTCTTTCATGTAACCTTGCTTGTTATACATAGAGACTCTTCAGAATGCATGACTTGACTTACCTTTACAAAAGCCATGTTCGCTATACCCCAATATGTGATACTTTTCCTTGTGCCCACTACTTCCATTTTGTCCTTTGTGGATGAGCCTGCATTTTGCCACACTAATATGTTGCTCAGATATGCCTGATTTACCAAGCTACAAAAAATAGTGTTGAACAATTACACTTCCCCTGTAATTAATTTGTCATTAAGTTTTAAAACTTGATTTGTTATTAAGTTTTCTGTTATCAGTAAGCAGGAGATACATGAGCAGCTGAACCAATAAAACCCTTCTACGGAAGAACAGAAACTGCAGGATTATGCTGTTGGAGGAATATCGTGAAGCAGACCTGACTGAATTGATCTGGACTAAATTTTCTATTAATTTTGTTTAGTAGGTTTTACATTTTGTTCAGATGTATTTTAAGTCTTATGTTTGAGATGCTTTTCGGAGAAGGCATCAGACATCTTTATTCTTCCATTAAACACTGAGTCTGAAAAGAATTAACTTGTGACTGGCCATTCCTGTCTTTTTTTTTAAGCTTAAAGAAACATACTCTAGACCTAAGCCTAAACAGCTTATTGAGACAAAAATGGGTATAAAATTTATTTACATTTCCTTTGCAGGCTACCATTAAATTACCTTTGGAACTTAATATCTTTCAGTACAAGAAATCATTTTCTTGCTTTCAGGTAACTGGAAGAGAACACAAGTCAGCGACAAAGACACAGCTCTTTTTCTGGGACAATGTATTACTGTTTGTACTCTGGGCAGATGGAAAGGCAGGGCATCTATGCACATACTGAAGCTCATATTTACTTGTGTTCTGTAGGCTTAAAGCTTCTGCTTAAAGAAACAAATAAACTGACAAATACAGAAAAAAGCAGCAACTTTTACTAAATCAGAATCTTAAATATCCTAGATTGAATCCTCCCTTGCTGAAGTGTGTAATGTTTCTCATCCATTCACTAGTATTATTTTTCAGGTTGCTAGAAATAGATTAATGTCCTTATTTCCTTGTGGGAATGAATAATGCTCTTTGGCTAGACTGACTGCTGAAACACTTTTTCCACTGCTCCACACAGCCTGTGCAATAACCACAGAGCTCCTAGCCCAGCTGTAATTACCTTGAATTTGTGCTCATAATTCTCAAAAGCTTCCATGACCATGCAGACAGCCTCCATGGAGCGTTCCAGGCGTCTGTCTACCCCGTTAAAGCGGTACATACTACCGGAAACATCCACCACCAGGCGCAAGCGTTTGGGTTTCTGCTGGGGGCTCCCAGGCTGACAGGGAAACACAACAGAAAAAGAACGCCAATATAAATGGGAAAGCTGAACATTAGTAGTGAGAAAACATTTCATAAAGAGAATTCAGTGCACTTTGTGAAGTAAAGTAGGAAACTTTTATCCAGCAAACACTGATTATTTTAACAAAAAAGATCAAAATATTCTATTTTTTTTTTTTTCTGTTTCAAACAATTTACTGGACAGACACCTCAATTCATTCTTTCCCTTCACCTTCACTGACTGGAAACAAAATACTTCGAAAAATTCCACACATACTTGTCAGGAAAATACTTTTTCTGTCTCAGTTTTGATTCTTAACATTTAATTTCAGTAGAGAGACTCTCAAATTCGCTCTTTCTGCCAGGGCTCATAATTGAAATGCTTCTCCTTGGCTTACGGAACTAACGGGGACCTGGATAAGACTGTAAAAACTTGTCTGCTGAGGTTAGTAATATTCCAAAAATGCTTGAAATCTTGTTCTGATTAGCTACCAGATTCTTCTTCATTCTGATGCTGAAACCATTATTTTTTCCTCAAAACAATCCCCATCTGTTTTAACAATTTTTGGCACAGTATGTTCAAGAGAGGTGTTTTATTTAGTGTGCAATGAGATGAGTCTTGATTCAACTATAATGCTACTGAAGAGGAGTTGGAAAAAAACCTCAGTCATATTAAAACCAAATAACTAAAATGTTTCTTTTACCTGTAAAGGGTTGCAAGCATTTGTGTGCTTTATTCTTTTAATTATTCTCTTAGTAGACTGTGGAATTCCTGATCTCCCAAAAACAAAGGGATAGGCAGGGCCCATATATATATTTTTTTAACTCAAAATTAAAGGTGGCCTTTATTTCCCTAATTGAACTATTTTTACAAAGCCTTAGAAGTGATACATTGAGTAAATACATTGTGAAAAAATGAGAAGTGGAGATCTAATCACTTTTCCCTTATTGATCTTTCACACAGGCAGTGCCAAGTTCCATTCAGTTCAAAGCAACAGACATCAGGAACAAGTAGCATAAAAACTAATACTAGGGATTCATCAGATGTGTGTCACTGACATGCACAAAGATGTTGTACTCAGCTACTTAAAAAAATCTTGGTGTAGTTAAAAATTGCAATCTGTTGTTAAGTATTACTGCTAAATATTACGGACAAGCCCTACCAGTTCTGGCCAGGTTTTGTTGGTCTGATTCAAGTGGTTTCCTTGTTGCTGACTCACATAGGCCTAACCATAATGTCTTCTAAGGAGTAGCTGAATTGAGCCATAGGATGGAAACTTTATCATATTTTCATGGCTTTTCCTTGCACTTTTTTCCCATTATAATTTTTATTCTTGTAAATTGAAATATCTGTGGAAGTTGAAATTCTTTGCCTATCATGGAATATGGGAAAGACATTTGTAAAACACTATTTATTTAAACTTTCAGGGTATCAGGGTATTTATTGAAAAAAAAAATTAAGTTAGAAAATATTTTCCTTTTTCTGATAAAACCAGACAAAATATTTTCTGTTAACTGCCATCAGCTCATTAAAATATAAAATAAGAAAATAAAACTTGTTGCACTGGATTAAAACAAAGCACTGCCTAGATCAGCATCTCTCTCAGCATTCAAAGCCAGAGATAATTCTTACGAGTTTCTCATCCCTATATACTTACCCAAACTCCAGACACAGATATTGTATAGCCACTATGAAATCACTAAACCATTTAAGCTCTTCCCTACCTTTCGCTGCTACTTGTTGAATACTTACTTGTGGTTCAAGTTCTCCCCGTCGTTTATATATGGCTTTTTCTCCTGTCAGCCCATCAATGATTTTGGCATCATCTAGCTCTCCAACAGCTTGGTGTCTCAGCCAATGTCTTTCCTTACCCTTGGCCTACAACAGAAAAGAAACTTTAATTTCTCAGGGACAGGAGTGTATGTTAGACAATTTAAGACCTACTGGACATGACATATGCATGAATTTTCTTTGTAATGATGTGATAATTTTGGCCTAGGTCAAAGAAATCCAAGCACATTTACGTAGCTGTCCTGTTCTCTGAAAGAAAAATCAACACTGTCAAAGAACTTTTTCTTATGTGGGAGTTTAATTGTGGATTGCAGAAATGTTAACCTTTTTTCTGGCAAATATGCTGGAAATGCATGTAACAAGCCTGTGCAGAAATACAGACAACCAGAGAGACATGCATAACTGACCATTTGTTATGTGTCTCCACCCAAGCAGTGCAAGAATAAAACAGCAGGCAACTTTTAAAGGCAAAACCAAGTAGTGTTCACCTGAGGTAATGGTAGGTGGCTTCTCTTAGAACAATATTAACAATAAACTATTTATCTGTTTTAAAATAAAAACCTTGGAATTGTGATACTTAAGAGACGGTCCACTAAATGCTGCTTCTGTTTTATTTAAATGGGCATGGGTTATCAACAGCCTGACTTGATGAACATGCATTACAATCCAGGAACTCAAATATTCATGGAACTCTTGTTCATAGATGCAAGCACTTAAGACTGAAGACTCAAGTGTTTTAATATTATAAACAAAATATTTAAGAACATTTTCAAAGGATAGTTTCATCCTGGTTCATAATATGTAAGATCCATCTAAAGACAGCAAAGTCTGCATATATGGGTTTCATGGTTTAATTAATTTCTGCTTAAATCTTAAGGTTGAAGTTGCTTAATTTAGTAGTAAGCCCAGCAAGGAAAGAAGATTTTAAATCTATACATGTATAATGCTTTTGCACTCTCAGCAAATTACTGCTCAGCAACTGGAGGGAAATCAAATATCCAGCAGGACACAAACTGCCTTAAACATTGGTTCTCAGGAGTGAAAATCAGTTGCTTTCTGATGAGCAGGAAGTGTTACATTACAAATCCCTAGCAAACTGGAGGCCTGAGATTTGAGAGGATGAATGTTTATAATCTTGTACAGTCTGAGCACTCAGATGATGGCTTCTTAAGACTCAGAGAATATATGATTTCACTTTGGTCAAAATTAATGAGGTTTTCTTTTTGGTATGTATGGAAGGAGTTCTGTCTATTGCCTTACAGTGACTCAAGACTAAATGGACTACTTTCCTATGAAAATAAGTGGGCAGGAAGAATACAAAGCCACAAGGAAACAATTTTTTGATTAATTTTAATGTATAGAATTTACATTACTGTGACAAACAGTTTTTTTATCTAGTAGTGTTAAAAGCTTTACAGATGGGATGCAAAACCAATGCCAGTACATAGAAACCTCAGCTTTTTTGTATATCACAGAAAGTAAAAGAAGAAAAGATTTCTTGGGTTGTAAATCCCATCAGTTGTGCTCTCTGATAGAATTTCATGGTGCTACAGTCAACCTAGCTCTAAACCACTGGCAGTGGGGCATCCATGAGTTTTCTTCACCACCAGCTAGTAGTTTCCAGTATCGTTAAATATTCTTGGCATGAAATTTGACGTTCCTTCTTCCATAGTATCATCAATTCCTTCGTTGCTCAAAGAGTTGTATAACATCACAAAGAGATACCTGCAAATTCCAGGTGACCTCTACATGTTCCATCAAAATCACAGAATCATAGAATCATAGAATGGTTCGGGTTGGAAAGGACCTTAAAGAACATCTGGTTCCAAGCCCCCTACCATGGGCAGGGACACCTTCCACTTGACCATGTTGCTCAAGCCCTGTCCAACCTGGCCTTGAACACTGCCAGGGATGGAGCATTCACAACTTCGTTGGGCAGCCTGTTCCAGTGCCGCACCACTCATAGTAAAGAATTTCTTTCTAATACCTAAACCTCCGCTATTTAAGCTTGAACCTATTGCTCCTTGTTCTATCACTACAGTCCCTGTGAAACACCCATGGCAAATTTCAACAACATTTCAACTACCCATTAAAAAAAAACGCTCCTGGAGACAACATGCTACTGAGTGAGCACAGCCTGTCTAAAATGAATCATGCACTTTCTAGGATGATGCAGATGAGATGATATCGCTCCTAGTCAGCCAGTGTAGGGACTGGAACAGAGCTAGATCCTTAGCGCTTCCTTAGGGCTGCTGTTTTGCCAAATTTTTGTCATTTGCTTTTTTTCAGTAGGCAGGAGGGATGAACAACAGAAGATTTTAAGCAAATTCTTAACTACTTTCACAGCTGTTTTCATTGAGTTTTCCATTTAGTTTTGTGACCATTTGCTGTTCAAGAAACAGCAGTGTGAGACTATAGACATAGTTAAAAACTTTCCAATACCTTTTGAAGCTTATGCAAACAAAAGCCAGTATTTGAGCTGAAGTTTTATTGGAGGAACACAGAATAGATATTCTCTCCTAAAACGGGAAAGAATGCTGACAAAATCTGACCTAACCTCTTTCCAAAATAATGCTAAAATTATTTAGACTACTTAGCATCTGTCTCTTCCATGCAGAATTCCCAGGAATTTATTTCCTTTTATAAAAGCTAAAAAAATTCCCTTAAGCACGTGTGTTATACAGTGCACATATTTATTAGAGAATCTTCAAAGCATTTTCAATATGCAATTTTCATAAGCTTAAAACCAACAGAAGTTTAAAAGCACTTACAGTTTTAAGACAAAAATGGAACTATTACATATATACACTGTGCTTTGATATTTTACTAGAAAGGGCGTACAACCCATTACTATTGTAATACACTGTGACCATATTGATGAAAAATGTAAGTATTCATTGTTCTGCTTTTGAAATTAGAAAAATGTGCTTGATATCGTATCTTATCAGCATGGCAATGGCTGATTGTAATACACCACCACAGTAATTATTTTAAGTGAAAAGTATCAAAGACATTTACACCCCCCCTTCCAAAATGTAACTGTGATGTCTATAAGTATCACAGAAAAAGTTCTGTATGTGAAGTGACCACATCTAAATATGCCACTTGTAATGACACAGGATGGTATGAAATACTGCCAGTTGTGGTCTGCATTTGTTTCTGGGAAAACATTCTGCATATGTTCACTTAGCTGCTGAAATCAGAAAACTGCTACTGACAGGGCACAGGAGTTTTTGCACTGTTAGCTCTCTGAGCCATGTTTATTATAAGACTGCCACTACTTTATTCTTGCTGCTATGACCAAACAGCTCCCACATGGTCTAAATCAGACAGAGCCCCAGCAGGCTCACTGACTCAGGCTCAGGTTTGCCCAGTTTAAATGCAGGTACCTAAATGATGCTCAGAAACTACAGAGACAGTTGCCCTGGATTCCTTCTGTAATCATAAAAAGACAAATACTTTCTGGAAGGCAAGATGTATAAAATCTAAGATAAAATCTAAGAATCTAAGTCATTCTTTTCTGAAGGACTGACTGACCATAATCTTTTGAATCTGGAGTTAAGACAGACAAGCTTTATTCTGGGTTTGGCCAGCATTAGGAGAGAGAAGAAAGCTCATAGTTAACCACATTTCCTAGACTTCTGGCTTTGCTACTGAAGATAAATAACAACTTGCAATGTTCTGTTAATGTTGTTCAAAGAGCTGACAGTCATAGAATCATAGAATCATAGAATAGTTAGGGTTGGAAAGGACCTCAAGATCATCTAGTTCCAACCCCCCTGCCAT
>WTXV02062549.1:7703-22978 GCA_009823435.2 Nymphicus hollandicus
GCCCTTGTAAGAAGTCTTTCTCCAGCTTTCTTCTAGGCCACCTTTAGATACTGGAAGCTGCTCTAAGGTCTCCCCAGGGCCTTCTCTTCTCCAGGTTGAAAAAGCCCAGCTCTCTCAGCCTGTCTACATAGAAGAGGTGGTCCAGCCCATGGAGCATCTTCGTGGCCCTTCTCTGGACTCAGTCCAACAGCTCCATGTCCCTCTTATGTTGGGGGCCCCAGAGCTGAGCACAGTACTCCTGATGGGGTCTCACGAGAGTGGAGAGCAGCCCATGCCAAAGGATTTAAACCAAAGATACAGTATGTGCTGCTGTGCTTACAAAGTGTCTTTAAGTACAAGGCTTGAGGTGGAATATGGCAATACAGTAAAACTGGGTGGCTTGCCTGCTGCTTTTTTTCCAGGCATAACTGTGAAAGCCTGATCATTCAGTCTCGCAAAGGATGACTCTTTACACAAGAGACATGGCGAATTACATATGTACGTACTCATACATTCTCATGTTTTCCATCCCTATTTATTTGCTTACCACCCAAAATGATTGTTAGCGTATTCTCAGCTGCAGAAGCCTTTCAGAAATCATCAGAGAAATAATCAGTCTTGTGAATAATGTACCAAAGAAGAACAATGACCTCCCTCTCTCTGGGATGGTGTGCCAAGAACACGATGAAGTACTCAGTGTCTGGAAACATATGTCTTAGTGTTAAATGAGGACATGCGCAAGCCACCTGAAATCCTTTGGGCATGCTATTTTAAGACAAACAAGTTGATTAATTTCTGTGAGAAGTTTAAAGCATGCAGGAGATTATTCAACCAAATTTGCCAATTTTAAGTCCCTTTATAGTCACAATGAATTACTGTGTTCAAGGATTGCTAGGCTGTTTTAGGGCTGGAGATTCTCTGGCTGGGATGTGGCCTAGTACTTAGTGCTTATTAACTTAAGGGAAAAGGTGAAAAGTAAGGTAATAAAATATGACCATTATACATATTTAGTCAAGATTAAGAAGGAGATTTGAGGATTAGATTTGAGTATTAAATTGGAAGTTTAATATAGGTGGTGACCCCTATGAAGCTTAATTCTGGAAGTTAAAATTTCACCTAATTACTCAATTAGTTCCGAAATCTGCCTTAATATTTGTGAGGGCAACGGGAGTATTGTAGACCTTGGTTAGAGATGGTTGCTACTTTCCTTGTTGATACTGATTTAACAATGAAAAGGGGAAACTGAATGGTAGAGTGCACAAAGAAGGAAATAATGGGTTGGAGTGGCTATGCATTTAAAAACAAAGCTCTGAAGGACAAAAAAGGTATCGATCCACATTGAGACACCTAAGCTACCAGTTACATTTGTCAAAGCCTTCTGAAAATACTGGGAAACTTGAAACTGTAGGTAATTTAGGAATTGTAAATCATAACTGGTGTCCTATTCAGGCATCCGCATTAGGTACTTAGAACTGAAAATCTGGGTGATTATATTAGTATTTTGTTACATTTGCCCCACCTAATTGATGATTTGTTTTAAGGCATGTAAAAGAATAGAGAAAGAATAGTAACAGAAACAATATTTAAGCATGGTTTCCATTTTCTAATAAACCCCAGGATAATTAGGAGAGAAGGCTAAAATTACATGTGGCACTTACGTAAATGTAGCTGATCTATCTAGGAACACTGTTAAAACAAGGATTTAGTGATACCATACACATCTAGTGATGGACAATAAACTGCTTGTGAGATAACTAACTGTGACAGCTGATGAGACTGAAGCCAAGTCAGCTTAAATGTACAGACTCCCATGGCAAGTGTTAGTTGAGTAGTAAATAGAGTCCAGCTTTATTTGTTCTGGGTGTATACCTCTATTCCAAAATTTGCTAAACGTCAGCGTAGTTGTCACCATTGTCAATGGCTTCTACATCCTTGAAAGCCACTGCTGTACACACCATCAGACACATGACGTGACAGGCTCTGCCTCTGCAGGTAGACCTCTGAAGGTCTATCACTCTGGAGTGACTTGAGATGCACTGGAAACCCCATGACAGGCAGGGAAGAGTGGCTGACCTCCAGTGCCTGTGTCCTGCAGCTATTGCTAAGGTGGCAGGAGGAATGGGGGTCAGTAAGGGCCAGCAAGGAGGGAAGTCTGGTCACAGCTCTCCCTTTGTGGCACAGTGCTGCTGGGGGCAGGCAGCATGAGGCCATCACTGCTACGCAGTTTTGGGTGTGCTTCAGAGGCTGCTCAGACCCCCAAGATGGACTTACCCTGGAAGCGCTGTGGTGAAGACTTGTCATTTATGCTCATACCTGTGCCTGTGGGATTACCTTGATACTAGTGCTTCTGCAGTAGAAAACGGACAGAAGCCTAGAAGTGGCCATCAATTCCAGAGCAGGTGGGTTTGTGTTTGCTGTGGGAGAGGAGCTCTTGGAAATAAGGCTGGGACATATCCTTTCAGTCTCCTGTAATGTTTTAGTGCTTTTCAGGTCCAGAGCCTTATTCTGGGGAAACCAGCCAAACAACATCTCATAGTGGCCTACTTTTCATCTCTCCAAAGAACTAGGGAGTAGTTGACGTTCTTTTATTTATTAACAATTGAAGGACCGATGACTTTTGAAGTTAACTAAAGAAATGTTGAGATTAAATTATTTTTGTGGCAGTTACTGTTAAACTTCCTAAGAATACAAAAGCGTTTTGAGTCAATAGTAACATCTGGAAATTACACTAACAAGGGGACATAAGGGGCGTCGTCCATCCTACTAAATTGCCTTCACTTAGTTTGCAAAATATGTGACTCCCTTAGCAGTACTGTTGCCCAGTTGGCTTCATGGAGTATGAGAGCTTTCTACATTCCTCGCAAGTATCCGGCATTGGACATGATGTGAGGCAAGCTACTGGGAGAGATAAGTATATATTCCTGTGACTATGGATGAGGAAAACAATATATTTGGAATTTTTCAGCCCTCTACTGCCTTGAAAGATCTCGCCTGTGAACATAAGTGTGCAAAGCTCATTTCTTATTTGTGGTTCTGTCAAGTGAAAAATGGACCTCAGCAAAATCGCTTTAGCCAGTGAAGCTCAAACTGTGTTCTTGCATAAAAGTGAGCAAAGCTTAAATCTATGTGTATTTGGCGGTTCCTCTAGTCTTGGAAAAGCATCCCCTTAATTATTCAATTGGTCACAAAATGTACTTTCCTCTTTACTTGTTTTCTTGTCCCTATGGAAATAATTAACGAAGTGTTAGATGAAAAAATAAGGACTGTATGTTTGGAACAGCTCATTGATAATTCTAACCTTTGCTCTTTAGACACCTCATTTATGCATAAATCTTTATGTAAAAAAAACCCCAAACCACACAAAACAAAAGCAAAACCAAACCAGTACTTTGGGATTCTGAATTTTAAGAATTTGCTTCTACCAGTAAATCTATCTTGAAAAATAATTATTTTCTTGAAGCGATGCCTGCGTTACACTACACAGACTGAAGCATTAATTTAAAATGGAAAAAAGTTGTATTTTGGATGAATGTCTTGATGTCTACAAATGCGGTTTGTCCAGTTAACTTTTTGTTTAACCATTGAGGTGAAAGTCTTTCTGTTCCACTCAGGCTACTCTCACTACTCAAAACCAGATTTTTGACAGATCTTCAATAGCAGTTGCTGGTAATTTCAGCCCCAGTGTGTCTAACTTGAGTGATCTGCTTTACTAGTAGTAGAATTATTTCTTCCCTTCAGTCTCCCTGTACACATCACCATTTGTGCATGTAGTATTAACTGTGCATTTAATATTTAACAAAAAATCATTTATTCCAAGGATTTTTTTTAATGCAAAGCATGGCTTCTGTAATTTAAAAGTTCGCAAAAGTGATCTGTAGTTCTTTTGGGATCTGCCCAGAGCTTTTGAAAGTTGGAGGTAGAATTCACCATCTCTATGTCCTAAAAGATTTGAAAATCAATTATTGTAGGACTGAAGGACTGAAGGGGACATGGAATTGGCTCTTACCAAGTCCATGTCTCCATTACTTCTGTAATGTCCAATTTAATTCCTTATACTACTTTTTCATTTTGGTGCCCAAGATTCTTGCATTAGTGCACAAATATTTTGATTGTTACTAACCATTCACAGTTTCTTAGCTGAATTAATTCCTGCAGTGTCTGTATCATCAGTCTATCAGCATTACTGCTGTCCTTCCCTGTTCCTCATCCTCCTGTATTCTGTTAGCTTTTGAGTTTCACTGTGAGACTTCCCAGTCACCACCTACTCATTTTATCCTCACTGCTGTACTTGTGAAGAGATGTGAACCTTTGAAATGGTTTTATTTTGTTTTTTAAATATTGCTTTCAGTAAATGTTGTTTTTATCAAGTCCTCTGTCATGACAATGTTGTTGACAGAGTTTGGGATATCTGTGACCAGTTTCACACATGCTACACTTGATAACCGTTGATGGCAAAGGTTACTTCCCAGACAACGTGGAATTCTTGGCGTTTGTGCATGAAAGGTTATCAGTACTTTTAAATCCCTTCAGGGTGGTTGAGGTTATACTTCTCCTTCTTCCCACATTCAGGAATTAAAAAATGATCAAGTCCTTTGTCAGCATAAGGTTGTCCTCACAAATGAGATTTTGGTGCCCACACAGACACGTGGCCATGCTTTAGAAAAACAGTTGAAACATGATGATGTGGTTGTCATCTGTCTCCTCTTGGTTTCATAGGACATGTCTGCCACATTGCAACACAAAAGGACTTAAAATGGCGAAGGGACTTTAAAAAAATAAAAGGCTGGTGGGGTTAGGATTAGATCAAATTTAGTCTGTTGTGCTGAAGTCTCCCTCTGTGAGCAAGCAGCAGGGAAGGTGATGAGGATTTAGGCCTCAGGAAGAGTCATTTAATTGCTGATTACTACCAACCAGTTCTCAAATTCATTTCCTCATCTACTGGGACAGTTTTATTTATCAGCCAGTTGTCCAGGGAGATTTCTGTGTAGAAATTGGCTGGAACTCTTGAACCCTGGATCCAAGTGGTTCTATGGATATTTTAAGTATCATAGCTGGGCTCTTTAATGCCAATGTAAGTTTTGTTAATGACTTGCTAGGGCCAGGATTTCACTTCTGTTTACATTATGTGTTGGACTTTCTTCTGGTGGCACTCTGAGGGTGGGAAGGAATTTGATTGTTTGTCTAAAACGGTGCTGAATGGATCTTACACTGATCCAGTGCTGCATCTGGATTCACTTTCACAAGGGACAATATGGAACAAAACTCTTGAAAAAAAATGTTTTTAATTGAAATCAGAAGTCTTGAAAGCCCTCCCATTTTATTGTTTTATATGAGGGAAGGGCTGGCAACTTCATGTTTTCCCAGTTGAAGCAAATTACCAGATTTTGAATATGCCGCAATATATCATTACTGCTATAGGTAATAATGCAGTCATTATTAAAGGTATGCTGCAAGGCATCATGGACTGACACTTTCAAATCACCATGTAAATCTGCCTGACACAGCTTTAAAAGAAATAAAACAAGACTGAAAGCTCCAGTGTTTAGTCTAAAAACACACATGGCTGTGGTTGCTGTTTTAGCCTGTGCGGGCTAACCGTGGAAGCCTTTTGTCAGCTCTCCGGCCTACTGAGTGCTGTCAGCTTGATTTGTGTGTTCATTTGCTGATTTTTCAGTTTGATGCTTTCTGTTAAAATTCACATACAAAGCCTGTGTGTTTTTGCTTTATTAGAAGCTTTCCCTAAACTATGCTCTTCCAAAGACCAACCTTCACTGAAATGAAGAGAAAGTGCTTTCAACATTTATTCACTGTTGGAATCATTTATTTGCTATTTGTATGATACTGAAGGGATGGAGGCAGAAGGAAAGCCTTGTAAAGTGATGATATAACCAACCACAGAGAAGAAACACACTGGCAGTCTTACAAGATCTTGCCTTTATGGAAAAATACTGAGTAAAATGAGCAGTGGTATAAGCCATGAACTGCCTAGCATCAGCTCAGCCTACTACCTTCCTGGAACCAAAGCTTGTCCTGGTTAACTTGAAGGATCCTCCTCACTCCATCTCATATGTCCTTGCTCTTTAGGTCTTGTTTGCTTGAGGGAGTTGACTTGTAACTGGCAGAGGCTGCCAGGAACCAGGAACCAGCCCTAGACTGGATTTCAGTCCAGACTTGCAATTAGGATGGTGTTTTGACACCATTTTTCCTTGCGTGTTGATGGCATGTGTGATTGCCTGTGAGGATTTTCTTGGGGCAGATGAGGTACTATGAACCTTCCTTCCTGGAACAGATCACTTCTAAAATACAAAATTGATTGAGCAGTTTAGCTGGCACTTTAATGTTGTTTTTAACTGCTAGTTCTGTAGTGTCTGTGTGGCCTGAATGACTCCTCTCATGCTCTTCTATTAGGGCGAGATCTATGGGCCAATGCATGGGCACCGGGGTGTTTAGTTTCAAATAATGGGTGAAATCATCCTATGCTTACTGCGTCTTAGAACCTGAAGAGTCACGCCTTGGAACTGTCCCTTCCAAGAACGGCTCCAGAAAACAGTTCCTTGAATCACTAAAAATATCTCTATTTTTTCAGTCAAAACTGAACAAAAATGCACCTTTAGGAAGCGCTGGAGGGTGTGGGTTTGATGGAAGGTAAAAGGCCTATAAATTCCCATTTGGCTTTCGATAAAAATAGAAAGCTTGCTTAGAAGTAGTCGTCAAGTATTATTTCCCTATCTTAAATGATCAGGCCATGGTGAAGAAAGCCTCTGAAGTTCTCTATAACCCATTCACTATAATTAAAAAAAATGTAGGTTTGTATTTGCCTCCAGTGAGTGCTGTATCCTGTTTTCCTTTCCACAGGCAGAGTCACCCCAGAACAGCTCAGCTCATACATCAAGCTTTTCAAAAACAATCTCAAAGCGTTGGAGAACCATTGTGGTCTTCTGCAGCTTGTGCTGGCAACAATCCAGACTTTGAAACACCCCCAGACTTCCAAATGGGACAACTTCCTTGCCTTTGAGAGATTACTTCTGCAGGTACATATTATGTGAATTTGTTTGACCTAAGTAAAAAATGGTTTGTTGCATTTCTGAATTCCCATTGGATGCTGTCGCTTGATTTTTTTATGAAGAAGTGTGTGGAATGTCTTGTTAAAAAGCTGTTTCTTATTGACAAACTGGTAAAAGGAATGGGAACCTACATAGTCTTTTATAGTTTTGTCTAAGAAAAGGTTTAGAAACAAAACGGTAAGCATTAAAAGTGAAGTACATAAATAACTGAATTGGATTATGGTTTTACATCTATATGAATTTTCAAGATGATAATAACTTTTCGCATTGGATATTATTATCAGCATTATTATCATTATTGTTCATCATCATCATTCTGAAGATGCTTCTTGAGGTAATGAGCTGAATCAAATATAGAGAGGACTTTGTTACTATGTGAGTGTAAAACTTGTGTAATTTTCTGAATAGGTGAAAGCATAGTAGGAAATTCCATGTACCGAGAAAGTGAGGTTTCTCTTGCTCACAGCTGTTATCTACCCTCAACTTTTCCCACCACCACATTTTTTATGGCATCCTGTTGGTGACCACAGTATTATTTACATACCATTTTTGTATCACACTTGGATTTCTCTCAGGAAATGAAGTTAGTGGTATATTGAACTCTATCCTACTAACCTTTGGAGACATACGAAACAAAGGAGAAGTTAATTTCTGCTGAAATTCAGGAAAAGCTCAAAACTTTCCTCCCTCTGCTTTCTCTTCTGCCATTGTGTTGCTTTTAGAGGAACCATCTGAAATCCTAGCAAAAGGCAAGTCTTAATAAACTAACTTCTAATGAAGTTAGTCAGCCTTAAATGAGTGAAGTGTATAGTATGAACCTCAACTAAAATCAGATACTTCTTCTGTAAAAATTAGCTGTCTTTGTCTAGATGTTGAAAACAAACCAGCAACCCAACTCTCTCCATGATCTATGGCAGCAGGATATAATCACTGGTCCTTTGAGAAGACTCAGCCCATACTTGATAACTTTGTAGTCAATGAATTTCTGTGACTCTGGGGGGGAGACATGCAAAGCTTGAAAAGTAGCAAGCTCTTGACTACATTAATTAAAAATGCTATTCTCTCTTGGCAAGACAAATATTTTTGAATTACATAGGCAGCCTTCCTTTAGTTAAGAAAAAACACATCTTGGGTAAAAGAGCTCATTGCAGCCATTTTGTTGGTTTGTCTGGACTGTAGGGCATGGCACTGACAACTCATAATCCCTTCTTTCTCCTGCAGTGACTCATGTCACATAGCTCTTCTCAGAAGCTGGTTAAGTTCCATCTTAAAACCAGTTCAGCTTTAGAATTAAAATAAAGCTGCAAGCTCAGCATTGTTTTCACAACAGACAACTGCTTATATAAATGCCATGTTGTACATCACCAGGGAGTGGAAAAACAGAGGTAAAAAACAACCAAGCTATATATTTTATAAAAAAGAAATGTATAACAAGCACTCTTATAACCGTAGATGGCTTTGGACTATACCCGCTGTCTTCCAGCCATCATATTAAGGTAAAATGCGTTTGCCAAAGCAAACTTTCTAGACTAGCATTTGTAACTGTTACTTAAGCACATACTCATTTTCAGTAGTTCAAACAACTGTTATTTTGAATTACACGATCTATACAGCATGTATCTTCTTACTGATTCTATTTTGAAAACAGAGTCTGACATGCATTATCTGCTTCTGAGCACATGGCATGTCTCTGTTCTGTTGACAGGAGTTTGTAGGAAAAGCAAAACAATACTGAGAAACCCAGAAGACATTAGAGATATTTCTGTTTAAAAAACAACAGCTAGGAATTATGTTGTGAATGATTACTACGTAACACTCTGCACTAAATCTGATGCTATGGTAGTTTATTTCCGCAGTACTTCTGATAAATTCTTTAGCATAATTGTTAGATTTCAGTATTTTATAACAATAAATCTTAAAAACTCCTCAAAATTGATTCAACATAAAAATAGTGTTGTTACTCTCCTATACTGGAACCATGTAGAAGACAACTGTTTGTAAAAGATCTACTGGGAGTAATATTAGATTCACACAATGTAAAAATTCTGTATTTTGTTACTGATGGATGCATGTCAAACTCAGCTGATGCCAAAGAAGATAACCCAGTATAAACAGGTAGTGTAAAAATTCTCAGATTTACCCCAAAAACAATCTGCACAGTTTTGGAATTTCTCGTTACTGGATCTCTCTAATGGGTCTCATGATTCTCGGCTTAGTCTACTTTGTTCTTTTCAGAAAAAACACGTTGTTGACACAAAGCCTTTAGCCTAACTGTTACATTGAATAACGTCTTCCATTTTGCTTTTTCTTATTCCTTGATTCACTCCTTTCAGCTGATGTTGCAGGTACTCAGTTCTAAAAATGGTCTGGTAAAGGTAGAAAGCAGCCCACTTCCACTATTTTATCATAATTAAAAACCTGTAACTGCATTTTTCAGACTTAGGTTATCTCAAAAAGTTTTTTACATCTCCAGCAAGGAAGTTTGGTTCTGACTAGAAGTGAAGATTTAGAATTTAGGGAGCTAACAGAAAGTAAGAGAGTGTTCTCAGTCCATACTTTTCAGCTCTATTTAGCTGTATCCCCTGTTCTCATCAAATTTATGACTTTCATAGAGGTTTATTAAGCGGTACAGGCCCATGAAATACAAAAGCACAAGAGGAGAAGCTCTCTCCAGAGTTTAAACAAAATGTGACACTATGAGAGAAAAAAATATTTTTGTAGTTTTTAACATATACTACTCATATATTCACTGAGCAGGGATCTCTGCCTCCAAATTCAGTTTAAAAGTATCCAGCAGCAGTAGAAAGTATGATTGGGGTATAATGTGCCCCAAGAGAAAGTGCAGTTGCTCTATGGAGGGTACTGCTCTGAAGCTCCCTAGGTTGGATGCTACACATGCATACATGAAGAGCGCCAGACCATGTAGTATTTTCATGTTTACATTTCCAAATACTAATTAGCTGACTTGTATTTTATTTTATATCTGTTTTCTCATTTCAGTGCTGTAAAATTTGTCAGAAGACAGATTTTTTTTTTCCCTTGGTGTCTTGAGCAACAGAAAATACAGACATGTTTTTAAGAGAAACAGAAACTTCATGCCAGATGGTCATTCCAATGTTTTTATTTTTCTGTTGGCAGAAAGTGGTTATGAGGTTAATAAAATGACATCATTCTTTCTCCTATGAATATTAGAGTGCAAACTCACAAAAAAAGAAGTGGAAAAAACTGCAATACAGCTGAGTATTTGTCATTCTAGTTAATGTTTCAGTAGCAAGATATAACAGCCAGGGTGCTAGTAACCATTCCATCCTGTGCCATGATTCTCTACCGTTTTTACAAATGCAGGGTGTGCACAGCTCATTACTGAATCAAGGGTGACATGATTATTTATTTGCACTTTTTGGTAGGTGTTCATACATGCATGCCTGCACAGGACCCCATGCCAATAAACTTGGAAACTGTAAGGCACCAGCTTGCAGACTTTCCCTGCCTAGAGCTCAGTGTAGTTCTCAGACCTCTCAACTTTTCTACAGGGTACAGTAGTTATGAGGTGACATTTATTGACTGTAAACTGGTATAAACCAAAAGCTTAAGCATGGGCATCAGGGCTGCTGAAGAAAGCTCTTAGATACAAAGCAGTGGGAAAACAGAGAAGCTTTTGGAGTAGTTGTGCAAGAATAATTAATTGTTCAGCTGTAATGAGACCTTTATTTCTACATAGAATAGATTAAAATCAGTGGCATTCCTTATTATTTATATTGCTTTAGTCTACATGTAATTTATCATTATGTAGCTCAGCTCAGTGCAATAAATTGTCCTTTTGGTGGCCTACAATGTTGTTAAATAATCTTTTTAGAAAAGTTATTACAACAGTATTTGTAAAGAATACCCATGATAACTGCGTGTAATTAGAGATTTACATAAAATCTTGAAATTAGATCAATTGCTTTTCAATATAAAGTTACATATGGAATGAATTGTCTTGGTGGGAGTCTTACTTGGTATCATGTTGATTGCAAAGGTCATCCTCTGGAATTTGGTACCTTTTGGAAAAGATTGCAGATTGGACAGAGCCTTGGGCAGCATGGTCTAGGGTGAGGCATCGCTCCCCATGGCAGAGGGGGTTGGAACTTGATGATCTTAAGTTCCTTTCCAACCCACACTGTTCTATGACTCTGTTCTGTCTCACGCAGCTAGAGAGTGAAATGTAATTTGTTGATGACTTCTGGAGAGAAAATAGTCCTGAAGCAATCACTTGCTTAAGCTTGCAAAGTCAATATTTAAAATACCGTAATATTTATAATTCAGTATTTACAGTAAATTTTTATTTAACCACCTGTTTGTGAAATTTGCTCCATTTAAACTGAGTCGTTGCCAGAACATGTAAACCTGTAAACCCATTTGGATTTTGCCTTTTATACATGTGATATTTTTAATTTTTCAACTATTTATTCTACATAAAATTTATGTTAAATTTCATGAACTTGCCTAAAAACTGGTCTATACAAGCCCTGAAATAGTGTTGCTTCTTGTCACCTGCCTCATATGGTCTTAGTTCATTTATTTTGCTTGCTCAATGCCTCTTACCTTTGTGTTTGTATGTTTTCTGTACATTTCTATAAAACAGAGCCCTAAAATGCTGGGGACACCTTGGTGCTACAGCAGTACAGGTAAAAGAAGTGGTTTAAATTTCTGTAAGTGATGAGCTGTTCTAGGTGCGTTTGGTTTTGTGCGCCACCCATGATACTCCACAGAGGAGGGGCTAGTTGGTTACAATTCATATTCCATGTTCTCAGGGAACTAGGTAATGGAGCATTTCCCAGGTTTGACATGACAGATATTCCAACTAGTCTAGCTAAGGAAAGAAGATATGTGTGTATATAAACTCTTATACTCTATTTACATGTATATATAATTCTTCTAGTCAGGCTAATTTTCTGTGAGTAGGATGTTCATCAGGCTAATTTGAAAGCAAAATAAAATACAAGCAGGGATTGGTTTAACATTGTTTTAATTTGAATTAAATCGTTTGGGAGTGAATGGAAACTATTTCTACTGACAATTTATTAATCTGTTGAAAGAAAACTGTTGTAAGTTTTTCTAACTCTGTCTGACAAGGGGTTAAAATATCTTAACTCTGGTTACCGTATCACGTGGCAGTTAAGAGGATCTTTCTGTATTCTTGTCAAAGAAATATGCTTGTGTTTGGTTGAACAATTGTAAAGTATTGCCATGATGGTTCGTATTTAAAAAGCAAAGACCTCCCTCCTTCATATTCTGGAAGAGCTAATATTTTGTATCCAGATAAGGGTCATGTAGAGCCTCTAAAATGAGGACTTAATAAAGAAATGGCTTTTTTGAGTGAACAAATGTCCACATCAATAAAACTTGAAAGCCTTGTGGGAAGAAGAGGCTAAATATATTAAGTCAATGGGAACTTTAAAATTAGTGCTCTATGTACAAAACCAAAATACTTGCTGTAAAATGAAAGAATCCTAACATATAATTGATTGTAATGGAAACCAGCTTTTTGGAGTAAAAAGCCCCTGCCACCCCCTCTGCACGCACTCGGGTTATTTTGTTGAAAGTTTAAACAATTAATAGCTTTTTCTAGCAGTTTCTTTTGAGGTGCATGTTGAGATTACACAGCAGTTGATGTGTAAGCCCATGTTGCAGAAGGGCAGCATGATTTTCAGCTTTATATGATGTTCAGCTTTTGAATACTTGTGACCAGTGATAGCCAGAGTCCTTCACCAGCCCTGTGCTGAGCTATGGCTCTGCCTGTCACTTGCCATTCTTTCTCTGTGACTTTTCTCCTTAAAATGTGGTATTAACTGCTTACTTGCTGTAAAAAATAGCATTAATCAGGCTGAAAAGCCATGTATACTGACAGCAGAGTGAGATGCTGTCACTCTGCTGTCAGTATACATGTGGTAGTTGCAGAGAGGCACAATATTAACAATATTGAATGAATCACATTTACTCTTAAACAGATAATTGTACTTCAAGAGGCAAAGCCTCTGTCATGTGGCCTGTCAAGGCCCTTGCCTTGCTGTATGTGTTGCTCCACTGATAGAGTGTTCTGTACTGCCTGATTTACATTAGCGGCAGAATCTGCTTTCCGGTTTCTCCTTCTTGAGGGGATTGTTGCCACCCTCACTAAAAAATTGTCTTCTGCTATTACTTACACAGGATAGGCTGAGTCATATGTAAAATATTTCTTTAAATCTTCCAAAACCATCAGAAATGTCTCCAATGGACTGAGCAAATCTCTTGACTTACTAACCTGCAGAAAAACGGCATATGCTATTTCAGATCTAACAAAGTGGAGGATTCAAGCACTCTTGCCATCAGCATCTTTTATTTCAAGGGACCTGTAAGGTTGTGGCTTCTGTGGTGATAGGTAGGCAGTGCAGGAGTGTAGGTTCCCTTAGTGAGTCTTTTTGCCTCTTCGTAACAGAAATCCCATTAGCAGTGCCCATTCATCAGCATTCAGATTGACAAGTTAATTGGCAAGTTTTCGCCAAGTCCTGAATGAAGTGTGTTGTTGTGGTGTTTAAGTCTCTACTAATAAGCTCATTAGTTTGGTGTTAATTGTGTGTTACTGTGGTGTGTGAATGGAGATGGGGAGGGAGGCGGCTCCGTCTGTGCTCTAGCATTTAATTTTCTGTCCATTTTGTTCATTATGATACCTATGTTCTTTTGGTAAAAAGACTTGTTTGGTGTAGTCTTTTGGATGCTTTCAGTCTAGATGGTTCACTCAGCTTGTCATAGAGAAAATAAGGGTCTTTTTAAGATGATAGATAAAGTTTCTTAGCTAAATAATCCTAACTAGGTTTTGCCGCTGCTATAGGTTCAAAGCAGAACTGCATTTACCTTTGGGTTTTGTCTGCTTTTGCTAATTATATTAGTCTTTAAGAAAATCAGTATTGCCATGTTATTTACCGTCCATGTATTGTCCCTAGGTAAGATTCTAGGTACTGTTGTAATAATTAAATCAGTACCACAAAGCCCAAGCATCTCATGAGAGCTTTACTCAGGAACTGCGTATCATTGTGGTGGTTAGTTCAAAGTCAGTAAATCACCTGTCAAATCTCTTATCTGCAAACCAGTTTGATGATGCCAGGGCTGTATATCCTGTTTTGAGTGTGATTACATGAGTCTGTCAGCTTAGTTTTCCTTAGTTTTTGGAGGATATATTTGATTATTTCCTACAGACTGGCAAGGAGAAAGCAGAGAAGCAACACAACTGAAAATTAATGAAAACTTCACTGTGGGCAATATCCAAAATTAACAGGGGGGCTGCCATGTTGCATTCCTTCTGTCTCCTCACCTTAATGATTTACATAGTTCCCTTTCCAATGGCACACATGCTTCCTTGGGTCACTGCCATTTCTGGGCACATGGTGCAAGCACAGACATACAGGTGCATACCAAACTGCTTTTTCCCACAGTCTGGGTTGTCTGGGTGTTAGTGAGCCCCAACCTGGAAAGCTGATAGTCCAATTGGCAATGTACTGATCCCTAGCTGTAAGCCTAGCCTCTCTGTTTGTCTCATGTCCCGCAGAACATGCTATGGGATTTTTGCCCCTCAAAAGAAAAAACAACTTTGGCAAGTCTTGGTATGCTTGTGCAAACACGGCTTTATGGCTGCTGCCTTCACATCACAGCTCTACTTCTGTCTGCATCATCTGTTCTTGGTCATGAAGCTCTTTGAAGGAGCAACTGTGCTCAGATTTTGAGGCTAATATTTTTCCCAAACCCGTTATTTTCAGTAGGAAGTTAGGTATATTCTTAATTTGATTTTGCCTACTTGATGGAAAACAAGGTGGTGTTAGTTTTCCAAGTTGTCAGACCAGCCAAGACTGGGGTGGTCTAGGAGTTAACTGTTTTTCCTAACTTAGGGTTTTATGGTTTACCTGGTGGAATTGAACCTGCAATGAGTTAGAGAACTTGCAAAACTCTGCATGATTGTTGGCCATGTTTCCAGTGAAAACCTCCATGCTCAAAGGAAGCTACACGAAGAGATAGTCCTACACAGCTAGTTGATTGTGGCTCAGTCCAGTTACAGAGCCATGGTAGATTTTTGTCATAAATTATGATATAATTGTTTGCAAATGTATAGGCTTGCTGATATCATTTGCTCACTTCCAGTGAAGAAGGCAGGCTTAGCTCTCTTTGCCTAGGTTAGAAAAGCAGGTGGTGTGGGAAAGGCAACATGCTGGCTCAGCC